>JACM01050854.1:0-26813 GCA_000787095.1 Periophthalmodon schlosseri | reverse complement strand
TAGTGACAGTGTGTATCTGCAGCACACTAGACTAAAGTACTGCAGTTAGGACAGAGTAGTACATGTGTAGTAGTGACAGTGTGTACTCTGCACGCAGGACTGAGTTGTACTGTGTGTAGTAGGGTGACCATGTATCTCTCTTTAGGTTGTCCTGAACAGCCATTTACAAAATGTTCCATTTTTTCATGAATTATAAAAAAGTGACATTTACATAAATGATAATATATTTTTTCTTGCAAGGCAAATCAAGACTTTTTGTCCACTCTGGTTCTGGAAGCAAACTTTCCATTCATTTTTCCTATAGACTTTTTGAAAAATTCAAAAGTTCAAAAGCATCACGGAGGCAAACCAGCTCTGTGGTAATTATAGGTCTTATGGTCATTACTTACCACATAGTTGATTAACCCTGAGCAAACTTTCAAACTTTTAATGATTTTTTTTCCAAAACGTCTATGGGAAAAATTTATGGGAAATTTACCAGGGGTGGGTGGTCACTGTTGAGCTCCATTGCTATCCCAATTTCTTCGTGCACTACGATTGATAAAAAACTAAAAATCACATGGTGTTACTGCAGTTCTCTATGAGCTTAAATTTCCTGAGTCTGTCCCTCCATGTCTCAACACTTTGAGGTGTTTGGTCTATGTAGTAGTGGCAGCAGGACAAAAGTGGTGCAGTTAGGACAGTAGTACTATGTAGTAGTGAGAGTGTACTGTGGTGTGTCATACTCTGAATGAGCTCCACGGCCTCGTCTTTAGAACGTGTGATGATCTGTTCTCTCCAGGAAGATGGCCGCCGCGACTGGTTGTGTTTGACCAGGAGGTGAGAGCAGCGCACCTGACGGACAACAGCACGGGTCACATTGTCATAGGCATCCTAATAAAGTCACTTTTTACAACTGTTCAAGAAATTAATATGCGATGCAATCAGATTCTCAAAGGGCAAAGCAACCATTTGCAAAAATATGTCTAAAGGGAAAATTGTTGTTTTTTTTTACTAGAATTGAATCTGATAATTATATGACCAACTGCATCTCAAATGTTAACCTCTATGACACATGATACTAGAACTAACTACTAAGGTATTTCATGCTGTTCTTCGTGCCATTTATTTACTGCTTGATACATTTTTACAATATCATTCACAAAAAGGTTAACTGAGATTAATTTGCTTTAGGATTACAATGTTAGTGGCAACTGAAGCTCAGCTGGTAGAGTGTTTGTCCATGCTCAACATGGTTGGTAGAGCGCTCAGATCCACTGACCCACAGGTTGGCAGTGCAATTCCAGTGCCCAAAAATGAATGCTTCGTTGTGTCCCCAAAAATGAATGCTGTCGTTGTGTCCTTGGACAAGACACTTAACCCACCTCGCCTCCACTGTCTGCGTACACTGGTGTATGAATGCGTGTGTGAATGGGTGAGTGGTTCCTTAATGTAAAGAGCTTTGAGTGCCTTGACGGTGGAAAAGCGCTATATAAAAATGTGACCATTTACCATTAGTAATATAAAGTATTATCTTAGCAATATTGTATTATACTTTAAAATGTGAAAATTGATCCAATAAAAGACGTTGGTTTTGAGTAATAACTTTTACTGAAATTACGTTAGCATGAACAAGTGAAGTATCGAACAGCAGCTACCGCGTGAACTGATGGCCTGTGTTAAACATAGTGTTACACCCACCAAACCTCCCATATGGGTACATGGGAAAACATAACTTGACATGACCAGCGTATATTGAACAAATTAGAATATCTTCATACATTGTTGCAACTCAGTTTAGTCTACACGACCAGTCAAAAGTTTAGACACGTTTTCATTTATGTTTTTTCTTTATTTTCATGACTCATTACATTGTAGATTCTCACTGAAGGCATCAAAACTATGAATGGACACATATGGAATGTAGTAAACAAAACGTACGCTCAAAATGACTCAACTTGTTTTAGATTTTAAAAATAGCCACCGTTTCTTTGATCACTGCTTTGCACTTTTGGCTTTTCTTGACCCTGACAAGACACAGCTGTGAAGTGAAAACCATTTCAGGAGACTTAATCAAGAAGTTAATTGAGAGAAGGCCAAGGTTTTGCAAAGTTGTCGACAAAGCAAAGGGTGGATACTTTGAGGATTTAAATATAAAATATAGAAAAAATATGAGTATTTTTTTTTCTTTGTTACATAATGCCATATATCTTGCATCATATATTTGATGTCTTCCATATGTATATAAAATGTAGAAAGTAGTAAAAAACAAAAAAATAAATAAATAATAATAAATAAAATAAAAAAAACACTGAATGAGAAGGTGTGTCCAAACTTTTGATAGGTAGTGTATATATTTATCATTTCATTATTTTTATTTACGTTATGGTTACCTTATCTGGCTCACCGGATCCGTCTCCAGAAGGCCGCTCCCACTGGCTGGCGTTAGTGATGTGGTTGAAGTAGTACACTCTGCCTAAAGAGCAAAGAGACTTCAGTGAACATTATATTTAACCAGTGAAAATGAAAGAACCACGTTTCTATTTCTGCTGTGTGCACGCCCTCTAGTGGTACATAGTGGTACATAGTGGTACAAAGTGATACAAAGTGATACAAAGTGAATACTGATCTATTTCTCATCTTTATTTTAGATTAGTTTATAAAGCCTGAATAAACTATTTTTGGACACACCGGCACTGGCTGTCACCATACTAAAATTTCAAGCTCTATTTCGATACTAAGGAATAGACTCGATACTCAATATTGATTCCAATACCACAATGATCATAAAACACACACAACAGAATGTGATTTTCAACATTAACTCGTAACTCGCCATATGGCCTTATATCTGTATAACCTTCAGTTGTCCAGGTAGGTTCCATAGTGGTCCATGAGCATATACTAGTGTATGTGGTCTTATACTTGTTCTGACACAGCTCAAGATCATTCTAAAGCTTTTCAGCAAAGGTTCATTCCTTACCTGCTCAAATAGTTTCAATATTAGTTGTAATATCAATTAGTATCTGATGTTCAATACTTTTGACAACCTTAGTACTGTCTAATGTCTAAAGGAATGTCTAAGTAAAGAATATTGTTCAGTAATGCGGATTTTTAATCAGAATTCATGTCCACTGAATATATTTAGAGGGGAGTAGTACTTTTAAATGTACACACTTTACTCAGTACAGTACTTTTCTAGTTTGTCCCATTTTTGTATTATATCTTTTAAAAATACGAGATTTTATTTGCATTATTTAATGTTTTGTCCTACTACATTACCTTCGAATTATAAATCAGATGTTACATCCTGACAGTTACTTAGTAAGTAGTAGTTTTCCCAAATACTTTTTACTTGCATAATTTCTTGGACCACTACTTTGTACTTCTACTTGAGTAATATTATGTTGAAGTAACATTACTCTTACTTGAGTACAATTTTGACTTCTCTACCCACCTCTGAATATACTGCCTTGTGAAAGACAGCATCTACTTCTTCTGACTTCACACATTGTGATTGGTTAAACGCACCTGTCACTCACTCAGAGCATGGCGGCAGCCAACAGGAGAAGTGGGTGTGAAAATGTTTGCGTTTGCGCATAGCGCTGCAGAGGATTAATGAATCACCATAACAGTAGATCACAGTTTAAATCATATTACTATTGTGTGTGCAAAAATAGTTAAACTTCCTGAACAATGCATGATATTTGGTATTTAAAGCCTGTTATACATTATATTCTTATATATCGTGCATGGAGGTGCGTGAACGAGTTGGAGGTGCAGGTTGGATGCAGCGCTGCGGCACGTGCACGCCCTCCTGCACCTGACGTCATCGGGCCCTGCAGCAGATTGAATGGCGCCAACAGCCCGCACAAAAACACAAATACAGAACCGCACGACCCCTGGGAGCCTGCACGATCACACGTTTACCCCCAGCTCACCATGACCCGTGAATCCCCCGGAGCCCTCCACACTAGTACAGCCTATCTCTCCACGATGCACGGCGGCTAGGCTAGGCTAAAACTGCACAACTCAATCTGTATTTTCCCCTTTCTTTGCGCGATTGTACCTGAGCTGCGGCTCATCCTCTTCTCCCAGCCCTGCGGTAGGTTCTCCTCGTCGGCCATGGCTTGTCGCGCAAATCCCGATCTAAACTTTAGCTTTTTGTCTGAGTGAATCCTGCGTTTACAGATTCAGCAACAGCTCCTCGGATTGCGACAGTGGTGACAGCCTTGTTTACGGCAGAAGCTGTTTTCCGACCGAGCCCCGCCCCGGTTTAGTTTTCCCAGTCGTTCATTGGTGGAGGGAGCTGTCAGTTTTAAATTCTTGGATTTGATTGGCGGGCTCATAAACACATGGTAAATCAGCTTTACGATAAGCACAGGGGAGAAAGGTTCTCGAAAACAGCCACGATATCGAAAATTTTCAACTTTTCGGCCACATTTTACAGGTAAACGTGAAAGTGTTATATGACAAAGATGGTTAAGTTTTTAAAATAGAGTGTGGGCTTTTAAACAGTGCGAATAGCAACACACTAAATGAGATGCTGCTGTTTAGCTAATGTTTCCTACTCTAAAGCTAACGACCCAAATAAAAATCAAGCACTAAATCGAAAAGTGAAATAAATATTAACTGTGCGATGACATAGTAAATGCGTTACCCGTGCCCCTGATTAAGTAGCTAACCTGGCATATATTCAGTCACTTTAAAATTCAGTTGATTCTTTAGGCATTGTGGTTAGCTTGTGTCTTAGCCTGCGTGCTAATGTTTACTTCTCTCCTTCACAGATCACAGTATGATCGAGGTGGTGTGTAACGATCGTCTGGGGAAGAAAGTCCGAGTTAAGTGCAAGTATCCTTTGACAATGCCGTGGGTTATGTTGTCTGCCCTGAGCCAGATTTTACCACACACCCCTTGACATACTCGTCAAGCTACTGGCATGTTAGCACTATTCTGTTATACAATTTTAGATTTAGATTCTCCTGTCATATTTATTAGTTAGAATTGTTAGCGATTTTTACAGTTAATAATGGTGTGTTTTCAATCAGTGAATCAATCAGTTTCTTATGTTATTATGCAGTGGATGGTCACACCTTTGGGTATTTTAAGTGAGACTTAGTAGCACTCTCTCCTCACAGCAAGAAGGTCCTGGGTTGGACTCCTGGGTCGCCCGGGCCTTTCTGTGTGGAGGTTGCATGTTTTTCCTGTGTCTGGGTAGGTTTCCTCTGGGCACCCCACTTACTCCCATCAACCCAAAACATAGGCTGTAGGTCAAATCCTCCAACTAATGTAGTTCTGACCAAGCCTAGCTTAGGATTTGGTGATGGGTGCTCCTGGCAGTTTGCCCTAGCGGCATTAAAGGCAGAGGTTTCGTGTCTAAGTGTAACTTACCCTAAAATCATCACAGCTTGTTTCAGGGACAGAAACAGTTTCATTCTAAATAATAGCAGTGGGTATATGTTAGGGATGCAAGCGTCGGCGCCAATACCGAAAAATTTGCTGTATCGCATATCTGCTTCTAAATATCGGTTCAGTCGATATCCTGTTTGGACATATAAATTGATGTAATAAGACTTTTTACTAGTTGTAGTTGTCCCAGAAAGTCTCATAATGTTTGAACTTTTATTTACACAAAGTTGTTACTTAAGGGATAAATAACAGCTACATGACACATTTGTATTAACTTTGTCTTGATGTATTTTTGCTATAAGGAAATAAATGCAGTCTCTGCACTGGTAAGGGGTTGATATCGGGTATCAGCAGATACTTAAAGTAGTATAGAAATCAGTATTGAAACTAGAAAAACTGGACCGGTGCATGCCTAGTATATGGATTTCCCAACAAAAAATATTGGTTTATCATTTTTAATCCCAGAATTATAAAAATGGTGAACAATTTTTATGTCTCACAACCACCTCTAGAGGATTTTACTCTGGTTTGTGTAAAGTTATACATTAAAAAGCATTGTAGAAGACCCTGGTGCAGGTTAAAATCGGTTAAAATCCCTTTAGTGAATGATGCTAGAATTCCAGACATGGAAGTAGCTAAAGTCTCAGTAATGACAACATCATTTAACAGCCCCATTGACACATTAACAATAGTATCGGAGATTGATCTCACTGTACAGTAAATTATACAGTCTGCTGCTTGGTCCTCTTCCTTAACCCTGTGTTTCAGCCCAGACGACACCATTGGAGACCTGAAGAAGCTCATTGCAGCTCAGACCGGGACACGATATGACAAAATAGTATTAAAGAAATGGTACGGTTGAGGACGCATATAAAGTTTGTTATATATTAGCTCATCATCTGTATGTGACTTTTGTGTCCTCAGGTACACCATATTCAAGGACCACGTGTCTCTGGATGACTGTATCCTTTCTACTATTTTCATATTTTCACTGTTCAGTTGAATGTACAGACGGCCCCAATACCACTGCTGCTTTCAAGTACAGATGGGCGATAGATAAGTTCCAATATAGTAAGTTAGCTGTGATATTCAGTTGTTATGAGTCAGATGTAGCCCACATTTTGAACCAGTGTTTTTTCTGCACTGCCCCACCCATTCTGTTTGTCACATTTTGTCCTCAGTGCATCAGATTTGTCTTTTTGAACAGACTCATGAGTAAAAATTGAAATAGAAGAGACATTACTCAAAATATAGGTTTACAGCCATATAATTATTTTATGTTCCAGATAAATATATTTAGTTTTTTTGCAAAATGTGAACTTTACAACAAATGTATGGACCATGCAATAGATTTTAAAATTGTAACAATTTTTTGTCTATACCATTATCAACCACAGCAAGCCAAATATCTGATATACAAAAAATCTGGGTCTTTGTTTAGACCAAAATTTGTTGTAAGTTACTAGGAAACTGGAGCACTTGGAAGGTTTTGGTGTGTTAGACATTATCAGATCTTAAATGATTTTATTCTGTAGTTAAGGTGCAGTATATCACTTTCCTGGGGGAGACTTCATTGATGGCTTGTCTCCATGGAGATGTCAATGGTTTGCCTGGAATATTCCTCAGTATAGCATTAAGTTGAATGTCAAAAATCAGTTTGTCTTATTTTCATAATTTTTAGTACTGTTCATGTTCTCTTGGTTGTGGTAAATTCATAAATTCAATCATCACTTCATCACGTAAACTGAATGCAGCATTAGATAGGAGGGACAAGTGAGTATATGTATTTTAAATTCTGATTTTAAATTCACAAAAAGTTCAATCTTAACTACTTTGTTCAGATGAAATCCATGATGGGATGAACCTGGAGTTGTATTACCAGTAAATTTCTGGAGTTACCGGACCACAGAGATGCACACTGGGGCTGCATGATAGAAGAAAAATGTACCGTAATATTTGATGGCCATGTTGCATTTTCATGTCATATTTTGTGTAATCTTAGTCAAATTCAAAATTTGTTTTATTTACTGGTCAGTCTTTGTGAAATTATACACTTAAAAGACTAAACCAGGACCAAAAAAAGATAATTAAAACTAAATATATTGCGTTTGTTTTAGCATTTGTTGTTACATTCTGAATATAGCTTTTGCCAAGATAGCAATAATAATTTGTCCGTAAGTCGTGCAGCCCTCCACAAAACACATCCACTTCTATCCGTTTTCCTGTCACTGGGCAATACACAAATACACGATGTCTGAATTGTGTCATTTTTGTTTTGATATTTTTAAATTAAAGTTGATATTTACCTAAATGTGTTGTTTCTTTTTTATCATAAGAATAGGATATGTTGCAGTTCTGATGTTTGTAATGTTAAGTTAGAGATGAGCTAACAGAAAGTCAAACATTTCAATGGGAATTGAAATAGTGGACCTTTATTTATATCAAAGGTCACCTATGTAACTTTTCTGGTGAAAGGTATACCTGCCAACTGTCTCCCTGGAGATGATATTGCTGTTCCTGGAATGTTCCACAGTATGGCACTAAAAATCTATCCCACATATATTCAATCAAAGGGACTTTTATTGTTAAAGAAACCCCTTTAAAACGTGCATTGTTACAGGAAGTGGGGTCACCTCTCCACAGATCTGACCTGTCACTTGGCTTGGTATAAATATCAATTTTCTCTTGACCACAGTGGGACAGTTTTTATAGGGCTGCTTAGAATGCCCCCAACCCTCCTCCTTTGTCACCCAGGCAGTGGTGGACTATAGAGTAGCAATTATAATCACATGACTACACAGAGGTCAGTGGTTCATATACTTTAATGCAGTGCAGACATCTATAGAGGCTTGTGTCATCCATCAGCAGTAGTCTGAATAATCTTCATCCACATAGTTGGCGGGGAAAAGTCCAATCTGCCAAGCACAGACACATGATTAGATCTGCAGTAAGTAAGTATTTGTAGTAAATAGAGTTGAGCGATATGAGGCGGTATTGAAAAAGCATGACATGTCACCTTCAAAGTCATCTGTTAAAAAAAATCCCCTCTTTAAGTTTATATTTAACACTGCATCAAATAAATTACTCCATTAAATAATATTCTCAGCCATTTGACAGATATTCAACCTCTGTTTTGTTTAAATGGCGCTGCTGTTTAAAAAGTTAAGCAGCTCGTCTGAACTCATCCCGCCGGTAGTGCGCGCCTCCTTCTGCCTGTCAAAACAACTCTTGGCGCACAAACAGCGCTGTCTCAAAAAGAGAAGAATATGACTTTCTAACACAGGGACTAAACAATGTGCAGCACGTGTGGAGCGATGTGGACCGTGTGGAGCTGGACTCGACGTGGACAGACTGACTTTATGAACTTGTACATCATGGATATACACGCTTTGGATGTACTGTTTGGATGTTATTTTCTTCATGTACAGGAAGGACAGAAGCGGAATCCTTCAGACAGGACAGACAGGGGAGTGAACCTATTTCATTAACTGCACAAATAGAGAAGTACGCAAAGAAGTGTAAGGTTTTCCTTAGCTTAAACACATTGTATATCAACGTGCCGAGAAACGTGTGTGCACATTAACAGCAGGTCATTGATAAAATGAACCTCTATTTTTCTGTTCTAATGGGATCATGCAGTCAGGGGAGCGCAGCCACATGCCTGCGTTGTGTTTGATTTAATGAATATGTGTGTATTCACTGTCATTAGAGGCTGATGGTTGAAAACAATGCTTTTTCACAAGTCCAAATCCGGATTCTATTTAAATCCGTGTGTGATTCGCTCTTTGGTTTAGCTCTTAAACGTATGAATTTAAATCAGGTTTAGTTGCACGGATGAAAATTACTGAAATTGTTACAGTACATTATCAATCTGTACATGCGTAATTTCTTTTGCTTGTGACTGAAAACAGCCTGTCTGTCCTGAGCATCTGGCACAAAATGAAGCAGGGCTTCCATATGACCAAATATGGAATATTTGATGTCTTAAATGTGAAGCCAAACAGCCCTGTTAATATTATTTGTGTTCTTTTGCGTTTATAATCCAGTCGTGCTTTAAAACTAAAGTATTTTGTGCATCCCTCGAAAGAGGAGAAGAGGAGGAAAAGCTGTGTGGTGCTTGCTCACCCGCCCGTACACCTCTCCCTTCCACCAGCCGCTGTGGCCCTTCTTAGACAGGATCTTGATGGTGTCTCCCTCTCGCAGGTTCAGCTCGTTGCGATCCCGGGCCGAGTAGTCGTACCGGGCTCTGGCTACGCCCATGTTCCTCATGTTGTCACCTTCAAAATGACAGTACACTTAGACAAATGGTGTTCTGTTACTGACAACCAAAAGAACAGAACTGAAGTAAGAAGTATAACTGGTTCTTCTGATGAATGTTTCACTGATGCGCTGTTCAACGGCTGATCCATGATCATATTCAATGGGTAATATCAGCAGGTTCTCTGATTCTTTGTTTAATTGTTGAGGATATACAACCTGCTTTAATCCATGGACGTGTTATTGCTTTGCCTGAACTGTTCCAGAATATGACATTAAACTTACCTTCTTCCATGGAGACAAGTAGACCCATGGCAAGACAAGCCCTCTCACAGTAACAATGCATATCTAAAGGTATTTATTGCCATAAAAACACCTGTATTTCAATGAATTCAAGATAGGCAAGATTAATGACATACCGTAGAACAGGCAAGAACATCTTGATGGAGGGAAGCAGCAGACCCTCCACCACAAAGTGACACAGTGCAGCTTTAATGCAGCTTTATGCTCAAACACGCATCTCCCCATTCACTCCTTCTAAAGAGCTTGGGATCGTGTCATCACACCTCAGAGAATTTTCAGAGGTTGAATCATCTCAGAGGTCCATAGCTAGATTTTTTCGCCATGTCCATGACCAAAGTTGGTCTACAGTAGCCTACTACTGGAATACTAATACAACTTCCTGCCCACAGTAGTTAGGCTTCTAAATCAGAGACTGATTGGATCTATATTACTTTTACTACATCTACTGCTGCTGAATTGTGGTGGCTGTGTGAAACCCAGTTTTGTTTTATGTAACATAAGAATGGCAAATAAACTAATCTAATCAAACCCGAAGATACTATACTAAACCAAGTGTTCATTCAAAAGTATTCTTTTAGAAGCAGCTTATGGTTTTGGTTTCCTCTAAAAGGCAAACATAGTGTAGTAAATAGTCCCATCCCCAGTGTAAATCAAGACAAGCCAAGCCACAGCCCGGATGCATAACTAAACCATAATGAAACTATATTAAAGATCATTAAGGCACTATCCTGAGTGGCACCCCTCCGTGGAGGATATGCAACCTGCTTTTTGCACCCCTTCTGGTAGGAGGCAGTACCTGGAATATCGTTGGGTGGGCTGGCTGAGAAGCTCTGCTCCGGCTGCATAAATGGCGTCCTCAGTGTGGTGTCCACCTCTTTGAAATACTCCTTCAGAGAGTTATGCTGGTAGTAGTCAATGAGCTCCTGAAATTACACACGAATAAGTGTGAGTTCACAGATAGAAGTACTTGTACTACTGGAAACTCACGTACAGTTAACCCCCTGAAGGCCTTCTTGTCATTGATGCGGAACAGGCCGTCAGACGATGTGATCTTTATGTGTCTGATGTCCATGTTGAACCTGGCCACAAGGAAAGAATGTGTCTTATAATACTGTTACCTTCTCAAAACATACCTGGAGTTGTGTTTTGTTTCATTCACACATGTTTGAGTAATCCTTTATTATTAGTCTGTCTACATCTCTAAAGCTCAAAATGCTCTGTTCCACCTTGTGATGTCATGAAAAATCAAATATCAAATATCAAATTAACAGCTACCTTTTATGTTTTGTTCAGTAGAGATTGACAATTCTAGAGTTGAAATTATCCAAATGATTCTAGTGAATGTGTATGGCGCTTAAAAACACTTCGGAGCACCTGTTTTACCACATGACATCACAAGTTGAAACAGAGTGTTTTCTGTTTGAGAGAAGAACGCCTAAATATGCAGGATCTGTGTATTAAACATATATGAATGAAACAAAACAAAAATCCAGACATGTTTTTGATGAGAAAACAACATTATAAGAGTGTAATATGGGCCCTTTACAATGAAAATGTGTTCTTCAAATAGTAGTATTCTCTAGTCATGATATACTCTTGGTTAAGTTTGGATTTTGAATTTGATTTGAATTTGAAAGTAACCATTTTACTTTTATTCATTAATTTACCTAACCAAGTCATTTACAAGCTTGTTTTAATAGCAACTGAACTTCAGTCAGAAATAAAATACTGAAATGCAGTTAGACCAAATATACCCTGTTGTTACAAGACAAGTGAATCTGACATTTCACAAAGCCCCAATGCACAATATTTTAATTACTTATTCATTTTAGAAGACAAAATGATGGCAAATAGTTGGACCAAGTTGTGAAGTGTGATACAATACGTTCCATTTTAAGGCCCTGTGACTCACTTGATACTGATGGCGAACTCTCCTCCGTCTTTCTGCCTGACGAGGAAGGTCCCGTCTGAGCGGGGCAGGAGCAGGTTTTTGGCCGCGACCCTGTCCATGTTCCCTCCAAACCTTTAGGGACAATCAGGTTTAGATCATGCCTCACTATTATATGCCATGTTACTTGGTTGTAGTGCCAGTGTCTAGTGGAAGGTTGTGCGTGCTACTTCGATGTATTTTTGGTAACACTTGAGTTTCAATATAATACATATAATAATCCAAGGGTAACTGGTATGCTAGCCAGTGGTTATTTGGCTGTATTTAGATTTAGTATTCATAATGTTCTAAATAAAGCTATAAAATAAATAAATGCTTATTTATATTGAAAAATCTAATGGCTAAATACTTGTTTAATACGCCATGCACAGATGCACAGATCTAATACACCACTAAGTATGATTTACTACTACTACTACTAATACTACTAGTGAGTCATTGTGGTGTTACAAGTAGCATTTAAAAAAAGTTAACAGTATGTCATATCCAACTATGTAAACACCACACATAGGGAGTATTTGGTTCATCAACAATCATGATTATTCACGTCATAGTCTTTTTCTATCTTCCTTTATTTATACAGGTTAGCCTCTATAAACTTAAAGTATCTTTTTCAAGAGGGACTTGTAATAGTTGTTGCTAAAAAACTCCCAATTTAGTTCTTACAAGTATTTTCAGTTCTATCTATAAAACAGTGTTTCTGTATGTTCAATCAAAAGTTTGGACATCTTTGCTCTATTGCTGCACACAACATATTTCTATACTAACTATACTGTTCATAGATGTATACACTATTGCATACACAGTAACAGCACACATATGCAGTGATCATCCTCACCAGTTGAAAGTGGACAGATCTGGCGTTGGACTCTGGGGAGAACAGAAACAGTTGTTTAAGTGTTGTGTACCACAGCGGCTTGAATTCGTCTATGTTATAGTCCGACACTCACCGAACGGTACGGCTGCACTTTGTTGTTGGGGAACCAGCCCATCTGCCCCGACGTCAAGTTTCTGCCCTGGAAACACACACACAGACACACGGGGAGGAGGAGGTGAGCTGGTTGTTGGATGCTTTTTAATATTTTCAACTTGGAAAATACTCAAATTCAAAATCCCAGAGTTTAAAACATATTTAAAATCCCATGGATATACCACTAGACGGGCATGTGAAAAGTGTTCTGTGACTCCAACAGCAACTCTGAAATGTTCGCTTACAGAACAATGAAATGTATGTTTGTGTGCAAATATTGCATTTTTCTATTACAAATATGTGCAGCATGCATTTTTATGTGTTTGAAGTCTTTATGTAATATTTAATGAAATGTGTTATATCTATGTATGTCATCTGTCTCATGGATGATTGTTAGTGAATGTTTCATTTGTCCAGATGAACCACAGGACACCAGAAAATAAAAAAGACCATATCTCTGTAATTACTGCTGAAACAAAAAGCATAGCATTACAGCCCAAGTCATTTTTTGGCCAAATGATCATTTCTGTCTCATTCTACTCTCTAGACCCTACTGCAACTATAGGCGTCATTGGCTCCGTCCTCTGCTTTTACAGCAAAAAAGGCCCCAGTCATTATATTGACAAAGGCAGTCTCAGTTTATTTTCGTATTTTCCTGAAAACCTTAAAGGGCCTATATTGCACTTTCTTGATCCATGTTATAATGTTGTTTCATCATCAAAAACATACCTGGAGGTGTGTTTTGTTTTATTCACATGTTTAACACTCAAATCCTGCATATTTGGACTGTGTTCTTCTCTCAAACAGAAAACACTCTGTTCCACCTTGTGATGTCATCAAGTGATAATACAGGAAATGCTCCACTGTGTTTTTAAACTCCATACACATTCACTAGAATCATTTAGATCATTTCAGCCTTGGATTTGCCCAACTTTTGAGTTACAGCTATTATTTTAGCCTCACTTAAACTGCTTCACTCCTTGGTGCACCAGCAGATTTTCTATTGACAATCTCAACTATACAAAAGGTAAAAGAAAATTATCAAATAAAAAGCAACCAACTTAAGGTTATTCTAAAGTATTGACAAGTAAAGCAGTTCAACTGAGGCAAAACAAAAAAATAACTTTAAAACTACTACTAAATGACATCACAGAACTCAACTCCAGGTAGGCCTGTCACGATAAGAAATTTTGATGACTTGCTATGAAAAAATACCACAATAAACGATAATATTGGAACTACCGTACTTAATGCCACTGACACAAAGCAGGATAATCCCAGTTAACCAGTTCTTAAATATACTGTATCATTAAAAGGCCTGAGATGCAACAAATAAATAGCCAAATTAGCCATGGAAGTTATACATTCTACCCTACAGCTCAGATCTTTCATTATGACATAAAAATGGCAAAATCTCACCATTATTGCAAAAAAATTGTACACACAATAAATATTGAGCCTCAAAATATATTGTTGCAGCTTTCATAGTCGATATAGTAATTAAAGTCGATATAGTAATTATCATGACAGGCCTAACTCCAGGAGTGTTTCTGAGGAAGGAACAGCATTATAACATGGTAAAAGACAGTTTTGCGTAATATAGGACTTAAAAAATGACACTTATGCTATGAGGCTAACGGTATAGGGACAGCCTTGTACCTCCCACCACTGCATGCTGGCCTCTGCTTTGGTCAGCTCCACCAAGTCTCCTCTGGACAGGGGCAGGGGTGAGCCGAAGCCCACGGGGGGAGGTGGCAGACCGAAGTAGTCCTGGGACGCCTCCATCTTGGGAAAACCTCCAGGTGAAATGAGCAAGGAAACAAAATGAGCACATGGACCAGAGGTGGGTAGAGTAGTTAAAAATTTTACTCAACTCAAACGTTACTTCAAAATAATATTACTCGAGTAATTTTTTGTTCCACTATTGTACTTCTACTTAAGAGTAAAAAAGTATTTGGGAAAACTATTACTCAAGTAAAAGTAACTTAAAGAGTAACTGTTGTGACGTAACATCTGATTTATAATTTGAAGTTAATGTAATTGGTAGGATGAAACATTAAATAAGCACAAAATCTGGTATTTAAAAAAAATCACCCCAAATTGAGACAAATTACATTATATTTGAAGGAGCGCTGCAAGAAACACAAATGTTCAAATCATTTCATAGTGTCAACTATGATTTGTCACCAAAATTTTTACTAAAGTAAGAGTACTGTTACTTCAATAAAAATATTACTCAAGTAAGAGTAAAAGTATGCTGCTAGAAAAGTACTCTGAAAAGTACAATTTCTTTGAAAAGTTACTCAAGTAAATTCAACTGAGTACAACCCACCTCTGACATGGACACATACACCAGTGCTCTCCCGATACTACAATTTTAAAGTCAATTTTGAGAAGGCAAAAGGCTTGATACTTCATACTGATTTTGATCAGTACAAATACATGTTTTTTTCATTTATAACCCCCAGTTCATTTACATGGGCATTATTTTGGGCAGTAGACAGAGCATTAAAAGGTCCTGTACCCAGTTTTTTCCCAATGTATTTGAGCAAAATCTGTCTTGCCCCCAGTTCAGATATATTGTATAAGCAGCTTTTGAGGTCAAAATAAGTGAACTGTGTGCTGTCTGAATCTAATTATAAAGTTTTATTGTCCAATAATCAGGAAGAGTGTGTTAGCATGCTAGTTGTTGTCAGCTTCAATGTGGTGACAAACTCCTTTCTGGTCTCTGAAACAGCGCTTATAAACTAAACACAGTGAATAATTAGGATGCTCGGAATGTATAAGATAAGTGAGGAATAACTTTCGACCACTGCAAACCGTTTAAAATGAACTAGTTCTGTTTTTCACATTTTTAAGAAAATCAGGTACAGCGCTTTTAAGCCACAAAAATCTTCAAACATGGCTTACCTGTGGACTGCACAGTTGACGCCCGCGGTTTATGCTGCAGGGACAAAGAAGTGATTAGAATTGTAAATGACTATAGCCTCACTTAAACAGGAGACATCTCTTACCTTCCTCAAAGTTCCAGAGTGATCTGAAATGTAATATTAGCAATTCAATAAAGGCTTGAAATGAAAAAAAAAAACAATATCTGTGTTAATGTATTTTTTTTTTTTTTTTTTTATAAATGTTTAGCAATTAAAAAAAGGTCAATAAAAAAAAAAAAAAAAAAATATCTTTGTTGATGTTTTTTTTTTTTTTTTTTTATAAATGTTTAGATTTAATTTCTAATTTCACCCAAAATATAGGATTTTTTTTTAGATAATTCAGATTGGTTTCAATATATTACTTTCTTATTTCTACTCAAAAAATGCGAAGGTAGAAAGTCAATTGCATGATTCCATGGAAATAAGAGTTAAAACCATAGTTTGGAAAATTCTCCATGGAGATAGATATTTTTATGCCATACAGTGGAAGATTATAGCCAAAGGAACAACATTTCCATGGAAACAAGCAGGAGGAGGCCCTACTTCAGGCCAAATAGGAGTCAGGTTTGTGGAGATGCAAGACTGCTCACAGTAAGGACACATGTTTTTCTATGTTTTTTTTTGTTTTTCAGTGCAATAAAAACATCCATAATGAGAAAACATGCTTTTAATTTAGTCTATTCTTTGGCAAAAAAGTGACATACTATGGCTTTAAACAAGAAAAAAAGATTATTCATTGGGATCATAATTTTGAAAGAATGAAAAAAGTTACAAAACACCCCAAAAAAAAAAAATCTAATAAATTATTGGTACACTGACCTGAGTTTCTCCCACATGCGGGAACCCTTCCCAGACACTCTTTGTGAGCCGCCATTTTACAACGAGTGCACTGATAGCCCTGGAAGAAGATTCCCCTGCACATAGGACAATAAGGCTTTGACATTTTGTGCAAAATTGACATTTTAGAGCATTTAACCCAATTTTAGGGCATTTAACCCCTTCTAATTTACCTACTTAAAGTTGTATTTTTGTATTTGTATTCATGCAAGTTTGAGTAATCATTATTCTATATTCTGGACATCAAATATGTTAAGCAAGATATATGGAATTATGTGGCAACTCAACATTTTTGTATATATTTTCTATTCAAAGTGTGGTCCTTTGCTTTATCGACAGGGCTGCAAACCCTTGGCTTTCTCTCAATGGGCTTCATGATGAAGTCTCCTGAAATGATTTTCACTTCACAGCTGTACCATATCAGGGTCAAAAAATGCCAAGAGTGCCAATCAGGGTTCAAAGCAAAGGGTGAATATTTTAAAAACAATCTACATTTTTTGTTTATTTTTTTGTTTACTATGTTCCATGTTCATTCATAGTTTTGATGCCTTCAGTGAGAATGTAAATAATCATGGAAATAAAGAAGAAACAAAAAGGAGAAATGTGTGCCCAAACTTTTGACTGGTAGTGTACGTAGCAGACACATGCACAAAGAGACAACATGTGGGATCTGGGTGATGTTCTAATCTACCAGGCATTCCTCACTAGTGAGCAGGATTACGTGTGCTGTACCGGAGGAGCATGGAGCAGGCTCGACAGGACGTGGTCTCCTCAAAGCAGTGCATCTGGAAGTCATGGTTGTTGGCTGTGGCGTTTTCCGGGCACATGTTAGATCTGCAAATACAACGGGTGTCATAAATTATGCAGAGATCTCATTGCGACTGTAATTAGATTTGCGATTTATGTTTAAATTATAGGATTCTGTTCAAAGTCCAGAAGAATTGGCAAAAAGGCTGAAATATGAACTTACAAAAATCACATTTCAGAACATGTTTGTACAGATCTGAACAACAGGGTTAGCAGTTTTTATGCAGAATAAGACAGGAGATTTTGTTGTCAATGGAGGAAATTATTATGGTACTTCAAAAATTGCAGCCTTTGTGATTTGCAAATTGTGTCCATTCACATTGCAATTTCAGTTCAATTATGATTTATCTTGCAGCCCTAATTTGTGATAAGGTATCTTTAGATGGTATTGTTATGTGTCTAAGGAAAAGAATTAAGTCTAGTACTGTGAATGTGATTGGACAGACATCAACCACCACAAAAATCTAGAGACCCTATAGTTTAAACTGAGCTGGAGACAGGTCAGAGTTCTGTGGTGGAATTTGCCGTTTAACTGTCAGATTGCAGAACTGTTGACCTGGTTTATGGTAAATATCTCTGTAATTACTGGAACTTGTGGTGGAATTTGCCGTTTAACTGTCAGATTGCAGAACTGTTGACCTGGTTTATGGTAAATATCTCTGTAATTACTGGAGCTGTCCACATGAAACAAAAACTGGCACAAAGTTCACATCTTTTCTGTCAGCATAAATAACTCGAGAAAGTGGCATCCTTATTCAACCCCAAAGATTTGATTGTTGTCAGTTGAAAGGACTTCAAGCCATAAGATTAATATGACAAGTTTGTGGAGCCAATCCCAACAAATAATGATAAGGTTTAACATTTGTGGATCATAAGGTTGGATATTTCTTTATAACGCTATGGGAGAGTCAGTTTTTTTTTAGAGTTATATAGACCCCTGCGCTCCATCTGAAATTATGGCATCATCAAATTCCTGAACATGAACACAACTAATCTATTTACTGAATGGAGGGAGGCGGGTTTACTAAAATATAGAGAATGATCAATCCAGTACATGGACAAAAGTACACAAAATACACATATTATTTATTAGGGCTGAAATAAACTGTCCTGCGGATCGATTAGTCAACTAAAAAGGGGCGTGACAAAAGCTATTACGTATCTCTATGTATCTGACCCAAACTGCACTCACAAGACCACACCTGCATGGGAGTTCATGCAAAAACAACTATTTATGCTGAAATAAGTACTAGGAAACAATGTATTTATATAAAGACAGATAAGAGTTTAATCTGCCTTTTTACATACAAACACCAAAAAATGCCAAATCATCAGCTAACTCACTCACCAACATCCCCTTTCTGCTGTTGTCTCATATATATTCTTATAATCTAAATAAAATGATAAGTCGATTGATAGAAATATTGGTCGACTAGGACTCCATTGACTGATTAATCGACTGTTCACTGGTGCTGGGACTCACATGGCCATCTCAAACTGCTCCAGCCATTTCTTCTTGAGCTCTCTGGTTTTGAAGAACAGGTCATAGCCCCCCCGCCCGTAGCAGCTCAGCAGCAGGAACAGATATGACCACTAGGCAAAAAAAAACAAAACAACGGATAAACAGACATTAGACACAAGAACAGTATATAACAAAGTCCTATCCATTAAAGTGAACTGTGGTCAGTTTTAGTTATTATAGTTATTTATTTATTTTTAAGATACCCAGATACTAATGAATACTAAAAACTAGTATTGAAAATAGATATATGAATAGCTTTAGAATGATCTTGAGCTGTATCAGAACAAGTATGAGACCACGTAGACTAGTATACGCCCACTATGGAACTTACCTGGACAAATCAGGCATTACACATGACTACACAGGACCAGGACTTCATCATATTGTAGAATGTGAAAACAGAGGTTCACTCGGAGCAGTACCTTCTTGTTGTCCTTCTCTCCCGCGGTCTCGTCTCGGACCTGGTAGTGCTGTAGGTCGATGGTGTCCTTCAGCTCAAACGTCTCCCCACTCTTCTTCTTACACACAAACATGGCCTTATCAAACAGGAACGCATACCTGTCAACAGACAAAAAAGGTCAGATAAAAAGGTCATGTTGTCAATGGTCTGGAGTACTTCATAAAGATGTACCAGCTCTAAATCTGCCTTCCCAAGTACCACCAGTAGGACTCAAATATCTGCTTGGGATGGGCCATCCTATTGTTTTAGCCCAGGGGCGCCCAAACTCTTTTCACCGAGGGCCATATCTTGAAAAATATTTGACACGGCGGGCCACAGACCAGTGGTCAATACAGTGGATAATTCAGATGGGTGCATTTAACATAGTTTTGACATCATAAATAAGGCTTGAAACATTAATTTTAGGTCTGTATGACAATGCAATGTGATGTTTTTAGGTTATAGTGGTAGGATTACTCAAATTTGCCGTAAAAAGTACTGATTATGATCAATTGGGCCAGTTCAACTGAAGGCCTGAGGGCTAATAAAAATTGGTCTGAGGGTCGCATTTAGCCCCCGGGCCATAGTTTGGACACCCGTTTTAGCCAATACCAATTGTTATGCTTTTATATCGATAAATGATTTTTTCAACATTGTTACATTTCATTTTTTAAATCTATAACAAGGGCCGAACATTGAAGTAAAAGTAAAAAGTACATTTATTGGTAAGTTCATAAATTACATAAAATATATACAATATATTACAAAATATATTTATTTTGTACTTATTTGTAGTATTGTTACGATACTAAAATTTCAAACTCGGTTTCAATACTAAGGAATAGACTTGATACACCAATACCATGATGATAATAACAAACACTTTTAGATGGAAAATAAATTTAGCATCTAAAAATCCATTGTTAGGTGTGGGTAGTACTCTTACACAGTACATTTAATTGAGCAACTTTTTAAAGAAATTGTACTTTTCAGGGTACTTATCTAGCAGCATACATTTACTCCTACTTGAGTAATATTTTTATTTGTTTATCTACAAGTGACAAAGGCTTTATGTCGACAATAGACACGCAGACAGACAACAGGCACCTGTCTTGTTTGGATTTCTTCTCAGGGCTGCAGATCTTGAGCTCTCCGTCAATCTTAGGCCGTCCGTACAGGGCTAAGGACTCGGTCTGGAGGTACAACAGGAGGTTAGCCTGGCAGCGCAAAATCAGGGACAAACCTTGTCTCGTGTCTCACCAGATTCTCTATGGACAATTGGAAGGACGTGATCTGTTTGATGATCTCGTTGTCCCGTTTCACTTCATTCACACACTGAGCCAGGTCCTGCATTGAAAAATAATAAAAAACACTATCGTATTTAATTCTGCTTTAGTTTATATTATTAGCAGAATTAATGCTAGAAATTTGAAGAAGACTTATGTAAACTTTTAGATGTTTTTATTTATTTTTGCACCAAATCCTGAATAATAGCACATTTTGATAATCAAAACTAACTAAAAACTAGATACTTATTTGAGCAGGTATCGATACTAAAAAAGACACATTCACAGAACAGAAATGAACCTTTCCTGAATAACTTTAGAATTATTTTGAGCTGTATCAGAACAAGTATAAGACACATAGACGAGTATACACCCATGGACACTATGGAAAAGACACATAGACGAGTATACACCCATGGACCACTATGGAACCTACTGGACGACTGAGGCATTACACAGATATAAGGCCACATGGGAATAGAAAAGAATGTACTATGATTTCATGTTGAAAATCACATTCTATTATCTTAAGAAAGTGTTTTTTTATTATCATTGTGGTATCGGAATCGGTATTGAGTATTGAGTCTATTCCTTAGTATTGAAATCGAGTTTGAAATTTTAATATGGCCACAAGTGAGTGAGAATAAAGAAATATTGCTGTAATGTAATTCCTTTTTTGAATTTCTGAGGACAAAATACATTTCAAATACACTGTCTTATGCTCAGAGATAGGCCTATAGTCTATTATATGATTATTCTTTATTAGAGTAAGTTTCACACTTCTCCTTCTGTTATTTTCTTGTTTTATTTAGATTATTTTCTGGGTTTTTTGACTTAAAATAAAGACTGGATAAAAATTAAAGTGAACATAGAAGCAGCAAGGCTCTGTCTGTCTGTCTCTTCCATTTTTTGTATCTGTTTTCATCCTGCTTATGTGAAAGGCTGGCTTAACCCTTTCATTCCCAGAGCACAATATCGGTGGAGTAGTATTATTTTGGCCCATGGTGACATCTCTCCATGTGAATATTGGCTTATATCGAAACTGGTCCAATATATTGATGCATCCATAGTGCTAAGTGCTAAGTTACAGATGTTAGCACTGAAGTCTGTTGAAGGTAAATTAACTTCTTTATTCCCAGCAGTAGATGTCAAGTTTTGAACTCTTATGAGAACAACAGTCTAATATACACGAGTAATTAAATGGGTCTAATAATATAAGATTTCTGTCATACCCTCATGGCGTCCAAAGCTGTGCGCAGGTTGTCTTTATCTGTGGGGTCACTGGTGTGCTTCATGAGCTCCTGTAAATCACACAACTTGTATTATGCCAAGACTAAGAGGAATTTCTGAGGTTTTAAAGGGGACATAATATGTAAAACTGACCTTAATAATTTTAGAGATGCACTGATACTGCTTTTTCAGTTCCGATACTATGGCTTTCTACCGATACCTGATATCAACCAATACCAGTGCAGAGACTAAAAACAACATTTATTTCCTTTAAATTAAACCAAAATAAAACAAAACTGATCCAAATGTGTCATGTAGCTGTTATTTCTCATGTAACTACAGAATAAATTTGTAGACTCAGAGTTGCATTATGATTGATTCGTGCATGTTTGAGTAATCCTGTATTGTCCTGCGTTTGCTTGAGTGTCACATCAAAATGTCATATACATAGACTGTATAGAGAAGTGGACTGCGTGAGTGTGACATCACCAATAGTGTTCAGCTACAGTCAAATGAAGCTCATCGAGGCTAGCAGTCATAGGAACGAATTTGGAGCAGAGTTCCATATTTGGAAATCTGACCACGAGTATGATAGCAACCAAAGGCCCAATTTAGCAAGGCTGTTGAAGGTAATGCCCCTTCCTGCCCGCACTGCTGGTTTGGCAGGGAGCGGGCGCTTAGTAACGCTGTCGATCAAACCTGTTGCTAACGCTAGAGGGAGTGACCTTGGGGAATGAAGGCTATAGCTTGATTACGGACAAAATAGCGAAAATAAACACCAGGATCATGTAGAGCGGGTTAATACAAACATTTTAAGACCAAAATGACGAGTCTGACAGCAGCATTTACAGAGAAACGGGTGACAGTTTTTCAGTAGAAAGTGATTTGGAGCCAGAGTTATATATGGTCACATAGCTACAATAAAAACATGTAAATTACAATCTGACAATAAAATGCCATTATGAAGAGCTTCTCAATTATACAATTTGAAGTCAAAAGGGCTGTTACTGGCACTACTGCAGAGACAGCTGCCCTAGGGCAGACTGACAGAAGTGAGACTGCCAATCTGTGCCATCGGCCCCTCCAACCACCAACACTCACACACCACTCTCATGCTGCACAATGTGGGTGAAATGTCTTGGACACAACAGTTTTTGCCACTGGTACCTGGTCCTCCCATCCAAGTAATAACCAGGCCCGGCCCTGCTTAGCTCAGGCTTTGACAAGGAGGTCATTAAGCCATTTTAGATCAATATTGCAATGTACAATGAACAAAATGTAAAATAATGGTTCATGTATGTTATAGCTTAATACTAAATACCAGAAATAAGCATAATCATCTTTCAAGTATTAGTTCAGACACAAACTTAATGTTCCTTACTGCAGCCCCTTGGAGAGGCCTGTACAGTGTAAACAAACCTGTAGGAGCAGGTGGTACTTGAGAACCCTCTGCATGGGCACCATGAGTAGGTCTCGCAAGGAGAAGCGGCCGCTGTTGGCTCGTTTGGAACATTCCTAAAGAAGCACAGTGCAATATCCATAAATCATACAATCATCATAAGTAAATGTCTAAGCATTTGCAAGTATGAGCAAAGACTGTTCATAGAAATAGTTACATTTAAAAATGTGTCAAAGAATAGGTGTTTTTACTGTTCCTTTGACACTTGTGGTCATCAAGTTTAGTAATATGTGCTGATATGGTTTATGGTGTGTGAGAAAAGTTAATACAACAACAGGTAAATACAACCTATAACATGCAATATAGATAAAATCCTCCAGCTAAGGTAGTTCTGACTAAGACTAGCTCAAGATCTGGACGTGGGTCCATGGGTGCTGCAATGTGACACTCACTACTCCTGACAGGTTGCTCCAGCAGCATTGAAGGATGGGTCAAATGCAGAGGACAGATTATATGTTAACCTTAGCATCTAGTACGCCCTGAGCCTACACCCTGGGGTGAGTGCTAAGGACCTAAACCAGGGGACTATTAGGTGCACATTAGTGTATATTGGTGGAGAGCGTGTCACCTCCAGCTTCATCCTGATGTCCTCTCTTGTACTAGAAAGCATATCAACGTGTTTGGTGGCAGCCTCCACTTGGCTACAGTAACGGCCATACAGCAGGAGTCTGAAAAGAAAAGTTACATAGTTAAAGGAATTGTATGTAAGATTTTGATTTTAAATTTCATAACCTTGACCAATCTGTGTCCCCAAATATGACGTAAACGTGTTCTAATCAAATGGTTTTACAGGTTTTACTAATGTTGATTTATTCTTAATTACAAAAACATTGGACATGGTGGCCAAGTTGTTTATATTATAGTTTGATGATTTGGTTCTCAGAATGAGCCTCACACGAGTCTCTCATTTGGGTTGCCAGTTTCAATGCTGAAGTCCAGTTGGTGTAAACCTAAAAGTATTGTCTCTGATCTGAATGGTCACTACCTAAACTCCAGCACCTGCAGCCAATCATGAATCAGTGCTAGTGCAGCCTCTGCAGCTCAGTGAGTGAATTCTGGAGGTTCTGACCTTTCACATGAGGCATAGCCTATCCATATACTAAGAATGAGGAAAAAAAACTTGTGCGTGTTCTCTATCCACAGATTAAGGCTCTGGCAACCCAGGTTCAGTTGTGAATGTGATTGTAGTACCTTTTTCAAAACAGTAAGAGCACAGGCTACACATAGTTCCTTTAAGAACTACAACCTAAAAGTATTATAATGTAAAGTGCACCTCTCTTTGTTGTTCAGAAACACCTGGTGCAGGGTCTTGGCTCCGAAATCTAAGATGGAGGTCTGGATTTGCTCCAGCAGGTTCCGATGGGTGTCCGCTAATTCCTGTGCACCAACCACAGAGTGACACAGGCTGACAGTCCAAAGTACTACACATCTGACAGACATCTGACACACATAGTACAGCCATATCCTACATGCACATGTATCCTACCTGTATGTTGATAAAGATGCTCTCCATGTCCTGTGGCTGGAGGAACCGCACCAGGGGCTTCATAAAGTGCTGGTGCAGAGTGCAATGAATTAGAAATATGGATTATTTTTTATTTATGTGTTTTTATTATTAATTTACTTGCATTGATGTTTCATGTTTTATAACTAAATAATAAAACAAAAAAAAGGACCTATAGGCATAGGTGCAGAAAGGTGTGTTTGAGCATAGAGCTGCATTTAACAGAGAAACACTGAATCACGGTATCATTTCAATATTTTATTAGCGTGTGAATTAGATTTTTGTAAAGTTTTATAAAGTCCAATTTTAGCAAGTCTGACTTTTTGTTTTCAGTCAGAACTTCCAAGCCTTTTCCACAGACATAACATATTTAATTACACTTGCATTGTGTCTTGTTTGTTCATACCAGAAAAACAATGAAGAAATCACCTGCAATAAGCACTGGGCAATTAATCAAATTTGAATGTAGTTGAGATCTACTTGTTTCCAGATCGTAATATTTGGCTGTGACACTAAAAGCAAGTGATTTGTAGCAGAGTTAAGACTTGACGAATAAACATGGGTAGCACCAGAGTTTATATTTTCTAAGCAAACATAAAATAATGGAAATTGTCATCTATCAATAGGAGGGTTGTTTTTGACCTATAACTCTACATAAAAGGCCATGAAAAGACGTGAGCATTCACACCTGTAGTATGGACTGCAGTGTTTCCGAGTACTTCTCCTCTGTTTGTCGGATCTCCTTCAGGCAGCACTCCCGCTTATCCACAACCATCTTCTGCTGTGGCACACAAGAACAGTGTAAAGAATGAGCCTAGAATCTAAACTCATTACTGTTTTAAATTTGCCTGCCCAGCCAAAACCACACGCTTTGACAATACTTCACAAAGACGTGTGGAATCATATCCTGTCTACCCGATTTCCCACAGCATGATTTTCAGGTGGATTAACTAATCAGAAACACACATGGTCTGTTCGGGTAAAAACAAACATGGCGGCTTACAGCATGGATTTCTGCAGAATCAACGGCTGAAGCACCAAACTCTTAAATCTCTCAGGTAAAAAAAACCAAAACATTTTGTTATGAATGACACGAGATGTCTTCCGCATTTGAGAGACACGTGCTACAAATTAGCGGCTGTGGTTGGACTGTCCCGTAGGGCTGTAGCCCTTTAGTCATTTAGGTCAATGGTTTCTTAGTTGACAGTTGACCAAGATTTGTATTAGTCGACAAATTATTTTATTTAGATTATAAGGGTTTATATGGAACAACAGTGAGTAATGAAGTTTAATCTGTCTTTATATAAATAGTATTTTTTTTCAGCATAAATAGTAGTTTTGTGAGTGCAATTTGGGTCAGATACATACACACATGGACACAATTCTTGGTACCCTTCGGTTAATGAAAGAAAAACTCACAATGGTCACAGAAATAACTTGAATCTGACAAAAGTAATAATAAATAAAAATTCTATGAAATTTAACAAATGAAAGTCAGACATTGCTTTTCAACCATGCTTCAAAAGAATTATTTAAAAAAATAAACCAATGAAACAGGCCTGGACAAAAATGATGGTACCCCTAGAAAAGACTGAAAATAATGAGACCAAAAGGACATGTTAATCCAAGGTGTGTCCACTAATTAGCGTCAATCTCGTAATCAGTCAGTGGGCCTACATATAGAGCTACAGGTTGTCACTGTGCTGTTTGGTGACATGGTGTGTACCACACTCAACATGGACCAGAGGAAGCAAAGGAAAGAGTTGTCTCAGGAGATTAGAAAGAAAATTATACACAAGCATGTTAAAGGTAAATGCTATAAGACCATCTCCAAGCAGTTTGATGTTCCTGTGACTACAGTTGCACATATTATTCAGAAATTTAAGATCCATGGGACTGTAACCAGCCTCCCTGGACGTGGCTGCAGGAGGAA
>KN484323.1:39770-58594 GCA_000787095.1 Periophthalmodon schlosseri | reverse complement strand
CTCATCTTTTTAAGTGGGAGAACTTGCACAATTGGTGGCTGACTAAATACTTTTTTGCCCCACTGTAAAATAGTGTAATATGGGCCCTTTAATTAAATCACCCCAGTACATACTGCATATATCTGTTCGTTTGTTCTACATACATAACGACTTTGATTTGCTCTCCCCCCTCTACTGCACACAGCACCACTGTTTTCCTTATGAACACTCTCTTTAATCTGTCTTCACTCATTGGCCACACAGACTCGCAGCCCCGTAAAGGATGTCCCTGCTCCACGCTGCCCCCGGTGGCTAATTGAGGTGATTGATGGCTCTGGAGCGCCGCTACATTTTCATTAAAACAAAACGTGTTGCTCTTGATAACGCCCGCGCGGCTTAAGCTAGCGCGACACATCTGAAATGGGAGCTAGCATTTTCACCGCGACAAACGTTTCATTTATCAGAGGCTAGCTTTAATTTAGCGCGCTATCGTTCAGGGGGAGATGGTGTTAGATGCTGTAAAGGTGGTGGATGGAAGATAGGGTGCAATTAATCATGGTTTATTCGCATTTATCATTGGGATGTTTGGGACAGAAAGGAGAGTCAATATAGAAAGAATGGCTCTATGTGTGAAAGAGTGCACTGCAGGTAATGGTCATTTAAAACATGTCTATAGTTAAAGAGGGGGTCTTATGCAATTGTTTTTTTGTTTTTTTTTGTTTTTTTTTCTGACGTGTTATAACGTTCCCTCATCAAAAACATGTCTGAAGAGGTTTTAGATGTCACCATGCATGTTTGAGTATTTAAGTGATTTCTCTCGGGCCCTATGCGAACCCTCCTTACGGTTGGCTGTAAGATTCTGTGCTCAGCCCACAAGTCTACATTGTTCTGGGCGAATATAGCATATTCAAAACAAGAAAAAGTAACATGATGTTCTAAATATGTTATGTGTTAGCAGTTGATACCCCATAAAAGTAAAATACCCCTTCTTTAAAGGAACTTGGTTTAGTTCTTGTTTAGTCTTGGTTTAGTCCTTGTTTAGTCCTGCTTTAGTACTGGTTTAGTCCTAGTGTTGGTATAATCTTGGTTTAGTCCTAGTTTAATCTTGTGTAAACCATGGTTTAATCCTGGTCTAGTTTCGTTATAGTCTTGGTTTAATCTTTGTTTAGTCCTTACTTTAGTCCTAGTGTTTGTATAGACTTTTAGTCCTAGTTTAGTCTTGGCTTGCTCATGGTTTAGTCCCAGATTAGTATTGGTTTAGTGTTGGTTCAGTTTTGGTTTAATGCAGGTTTGGTCTTGGCAATGGTCATTTAAAATATGTTGTTTATATGTGGCAAGGCAATTGGAGGACTAAATATAAATTAAATTAAATATAATGCTAAATTAAATGAAGCAACAACGCCACTGGGCATAGCCCAGAAAATAAATGAACTAAACCTAAACATAAGGCTCACATGTTCAGTAACTGTAAAAGTCACTCACATCCCAGCCATTTGATAGCTTCACAAAAGCAGCTGTAACATAACAGTAGATTGACTCAAACAACAAAAATAGAAACAAAGCAGCAGCTCATTCACGAGGCCGCTACTCCACCAGATAATGTGCTCATGACCACCCCAATACCTAAAAAGGGACATTGTTACATTACATTCATATATAATACACATACAACACAGGGCCCTGAGAGCATTGATCAGAATGTTTCACAGCAAGACGCAACGCTTCTCAATCCACGGCACTTGACACCAGGCAGCTGGGGCGTCTGACAGCGGCACTTACAGTGATCAACACCAGACGCAGATGCATTGAGGACTCTAGGAGCGGTGGCACACACCAATAAAGCCTACATTACAACAATAGATTATAGACTTCCAAATTTAATTTCGAGGACATCAGTTTTGAACGACAAGGAGGCAACGTATCCTGGAAGTGTGCCAAGGTCGGAGAGCTAAATGTTAAGGGGAGTGCCTTTTCTGGTGGTGGCAACCCAAAAGAGAGACTCTATATGATTGTTGAAACTTTGGCCAATACCCAATATTAACCGATACCCAATATTAACTGATACCTATGCAGGGATTAAAAACATAATTTATTTCATCAAAACAATTAAGTTAAAACAAAATAGATTCAACTGTGTTATAGAACTTATTTATTCTTCAAATCACTGCATAACAGCTTTGTATATACATTTTCAAACATTGTAAGATGTGCTCGGCCGACTATTACATCAATTTAAAAGTCCAACCAGGATTGGAGCTGATATCCGATACCATGTGCATGTCTCTGTGTAACAGCATATGTTTTAGAGTGACGTGATAGGGTTGTCAAAAGTATAAAAAAATCAGATACCAATCGATACTAAAACTATTATCAAAACTAGATACTCATTTGAGCAAGTATCAGTAATAAAAAGTAACATTCACAGGACAGAAATGAACCTTTCCTATGTTTGAATTAAGTTTGAAATTCTATTATTGTGACAACACTAATCCAGATAAAGCAATACCACAATTTAAAGAGGGGGTATTTTATTTTTATGGAGTATTTAGTGCTAACAGATAACATATTTAGATCACCATATTACCTTTTACTGTTTTGAAAATGCTATATTCGCCGACAACGTTTTACTTTTGTTTTTGATGCTCTGAATCTCCCCTCCTTTTGTTCCCTGCCCTAAGTCACTCCCCCTTCAGAGCAACACAATCAGTGGCATCCCGCTAATGAGACTATTATATTTTGCATCAGGTTTGTTAAGTTGTTGTGTACAGTTTTTTAGCTTGCTTTTGTATATTTATGGAGAATGGTTGTGTGGGAGCATGAGTGACATAGGATTGTGACCTGAGCATTGGACAGAATATTGCAGCTAACCGCAAAGAGGGTTCAAATAGTACCCGGGAGAGATCGCTAGATTACTGAAACATGCATGGATGACATCTAAAACCTCTTCAGGCATGTTTTTGATGAGGGAACAATGTTATAATATGGTAGAAAGCTCCAAAAAGTTGATTTTGCAACTAAAACTCCTAAACTTGACCCATCCTCTTAAATACCCCATCATTGGAGTCTTCTTCACCCCATGGACATGAACAGGACAATGCACTTCTGTGTTTATCGACTTTCTTCACTCCTCTGAGACCCTGCTGCTCTCGAACCAACAAAGGAATTATAACAATCCCGATCTTTTATTCTGAAGGCCGGGTCAGAGCCAGTGATGAATCGCCTGTGCACTTTTTCCCATGAGGCTTTGCAGCGCAGTGTCCCAGATTTGAACATTAAATATGCAGCGGTACAGCTCTTTTCCGTGAGGACAGAGGAGCCGGAATACCGCTCTCAGTCCAAGTGTGGATTTAAGGATTTGGTCCAGTCCAAGGAGGACTAAAGCCAGGCTAAAAGGATCTGAGGAATTTCTGGCAGATGTCGAAAGTGTTCAGATGTATCAGTTGTAGTGTATCCTGGTTTTCGAGATTGAGACCTGGGTTAGTCCGTTTAGTCTAGGTTTAGACCTGGTTTTTCTAAATATAGTCTTGGTTTAGTCCTGGTTTAGTTCTGATTTAGTTCTGTTTTAGGCTTGGTATAGTCTAGGTTTAGTGTTAATCCCGGTTCAGTCATCGTTTACTCTTGGTTAAGTCCTTGGTCTTGGTTTAGGTTGGTTTAGTATTGGTTTAGTCCCAGTTTAGTCTTGGTATAATCCTAGTTTAGCCCTGGTTTAGTCCTGGTTTAATCGGGCTTTAGTCTTGGTATAAGTCTTGGTTTAACCCTGGTTTGGTTTAGTCCTGGCTTTGTCTTGGTTAGTTCTGGTTTAGTGTTGATATAGTCCTCATTAAGTCTTGGTTAATCTTGGTTTAGTTCTAGTCTTAGTTTTAGCTCTTGGTTTAGTCCCAGGTGGAGAGCAAGAAATGGTTTATTCCTTTGGTTTAAACTTGATTTAGTCCTGGTTTACTCCTGGTTTAGTCTTGGTTTTGTTTTTGTTTTCAGTTTTGGTTTAGTCTTGGCTTATTTTGGTTTGGTTCTTGTTTAACCCTGGTTTAGTTTTGGTATAGTCTTGGTTTAGTCCTGGTTTAGTCTTGTGTAAGCCCTGGCTTAGTCATGGTTTAGTCCTGGCTTGGTGTAGTCTTGACTTAGTCCTCATTAAGTCCTGGTCTGGTTTTTCCTGTGAGGACAGAGGAGCCGGAATAACGCTCTCAGTCCAAGTGTGGATTTAAGGATTTGGTCCACTCCAAGGAGGACTAAAGCCGGGCTAACAGGATCTGAGGAATTTCTGGCAGATGTCGAAAGTGTTCAGATGTATCAGTTGTAGTGTATCCTGGTTTTCGAGATTGAGACCTGGGTTAATCCTTTTTTTTGGTTTTTTTTGGGTTTTTTTCTAAGTATAGCCTTGGTTTAGTCCTGGTTAAGTCTTGATTTAATCCTGGTTTAGATTTGGTATAGGCCTGGTTTAGTCTTGGCATAGTCTTTGTTAAGACGTTGTTTAATCCTGGTTTAGTCTTGTTTAAGACCTAGTTTAGTCTTATTAAGATGTGGTTTAGTCCTGGTTTAATCCTAGTTTACTTTTGGTTTAGTCCTGGTTTAGTCTTGGTTTGGTAACTGTTGGGAGCAAGATGTAGTTTGTCTCTGGTGGTTCTTGGTTTAGTCTGGGTTTAGTTCTGGTTTAGTTCTGGTTTAGTCTTAGTATAGTCTAGGTTTAGTGTTAGTTTTGGTTTAGTCATCTTTTACTCTTGGTTCCATCCTGGTTTAGTGTTGGTTTGGGTTGGTTTAGTGTTGGTTTTGTACTGCTTTACTTTTAGATTAGTCTTGGTTTAGCCCTGGTTTAATTGTACTTTAGTCTTGGTTTAAATCTTGGTTTAGCCCTGGTTTGGTTTAGTCCTGGTTTAGTCTTGGTTTAGTCCTAGTTTAGTCTTGGTTTATTCCTGTTTTTGATGTAGTCATTAAGTCTTGGTTTGGCTTTTCCGTGAGGACAGAGGAGTCAGAATACCGCTCTCAGTCCAAGTGTGGATTTAAGGATTTAGTCCAGATCAAGGAGGACTAAAGCCAGGCTAAAAGGATCTGAGGAATTTCTGGCAGATGTCAAAAGTGCTCAGATGTATCAGTTGTAGTGTATTCTGGTTCAGTCCTGGTTTAGTCCTGGTTCAGTCCTGGTTCAGTTGCGTTTGAGGTAAGAATCCTGGTTTAGTCCTGGGTTAGTCCATTTCCGGCTTTAGTCTTGGTTCATCTTGGTTTAGTTCTAGTCTTAGTTTTAGTGTTGGTTTAGAGAGCAAGACATGGTTTACCCCTTTAGTTTAAGCTTGAATTAGTCTTGTTTACTCCTGGTTTAGTCTTGGTTTCGTCCTGGTTTAGTGCTTGTTTAGTTCCATAACAATGTCATGTATTCATTCACTTATTATACACACACACTGAAAAGTCCTGGTTATTGTATTGGTGTAGTCCTGGCTTAGTCCTAGCTTAGTCCTGGTTTAGTCCTGGTTTATTCCTGGTTTATTTTTATTTAAGTTCCATTTTAGTCATTGTTGTGGTTTCATAACAGTGTGTGTATAATAAATGAATGAATAATACATGACATTGTGAAGCCAGTGTGAGCGCCTGAACAGCTCCATAGAAGACTGATGCATTATTAATCTTATTTAGGGCCCATACCGTCATTTGAATCGCTTAAATAAGGTTTCAAATACACCGCATTACATTTAAATGAAAGTCTGTAGTTATAGATACACACAACCTCCCCCCAATTAGGCAAAAATAATAGTACCAGCAGCAGTGGTTGAAGTTAGCCTACTGCAACTTACCTAGTCTAAGAGTTTTGGCACTAGTAATTATTGAAGATGGAGGTTGTAGAAATAGTAAAGGTAGTAGTCATAACAGTGGTAGTAGCAGTAATAATAGCAGAGGTGGTAGTAGTAGTAGTAGTAGTAGTAGTAGTAGTAGTAGTAGTAGTAGTAGTAGTAGTAGTAGTAGTAGTAGTAGTAGTAGTGGTGGTGGTGGTGGTGGTAGTAGTAGTAGTAGTAGCAGTAATAGTAGACACCGCAGTTGTAGTAGTAATAGAATCATAATAGTTTTAAAAATAGTCCAGTGCCATAGCAATGGTAGTAGTAGTAGTAGTAGTATCGCAGAAGTAGTAGTACTGATAGTAAAAATAGTAATAGTAGTACTTTCAGTAGTGTTAATAGTGGTAGTAGAAGTTGAAGTTGGAATAGTTGTTGTTGTTGTGGTACTAGTTTTAGTAGTAGTTACAGTAGCAGTAGTAGTAATAGTTGAAGAAATAGTATATAATTGTAATACATAGTAGCATAATCATAGCGGTATTAGCAGTTGTAGTTTTATGAGTAGTTACTAGTAGTACTCACAGTAATAGTGGTAGTAATAGTGGTAGCAGCAGTAATAGTAACTGTAGCGGTTATAACAATAGAAGTACAACAGTTGCAATAATAATTGTGATAGTACTAGGTGGAAAGTTGCCAACATAATACTAAAAATTGTAATTGCAGTAATAGTAATAGAAATAGAAATAGAAGCAGTATTACTATGTGTAACGGTAGTCTAAAAGTAGTTACTCTCTGCACTGCCCTCTCCATCTGACCCTCTCTTCTGCATCCTCTGCTCCATCTGATCCTCTCCTGTGCATCATCTGCTCTACCTGACCCTTTCCTCTGCATCCTCTGCTCCACCTGACCCTTTCCTCTGCATCCTCTGCTCCACCTGACCCTCTCCTCTGCATCCTTTGCTCTGTCTGACCGTCTCCTCATGAAGTCTGATGAAGGGCTGATGCCTGAAACATCACTTTGGGGAGGTACCATAGCTGTGCGGACCTTTTTTCCTTGTCATTGTCATTGCACTTATTCACATTGTCTGATAGATGACCATTGACCAGTGTTCACACACACAAAAAAAAAAAACACATCAAAATTTTGACTAAAATTGGACAAAATCTGTAATTAAAGCTGAACTAGACCAAGGCTAAACCAGGACTAGAACACGACCAAACCAAATTTGCATTGGGACTAAACTGGGCTAAAACCCGGACCAAAGTCGGACAAGTGTTTAGGTGCTACTCGGACAGCACTCGGTCCAGCTGCAAATCCAGTGTTGGAGTGGTTTTGTTATGGTGTGACACTCACACTCAGAGAGGTGCACTCTGTGATGTTGTGTCACTGCCTTTAAAGCTGCACGCACCAGACCGCGTGTTCACGCCATAACTATTCATTTATTTAAAAAAAAAAGGCTGCAGTCGGCTCCGGAAAAAACAGGAGTGCCGCGGCACCTCAGCTGACACCACTGGACTGCACGGCATGCCATCTGAGCACCTCTCGGTACTTTGTATGAAGTAATTATATGGAATACTCGCAGCTACCAGACCGGAGCTGCATCACATGCGGTCTGAGCCCGGGGTTAAAGCTACTATTTGTAATTTGACTGACCAAACCACCCCTGTTGTATTCTCACATATCACCACTAGATGCTCTCTACGTTACTGCAGTCTGATAGTGTGCCAGCTTTGGCCTGACAGAAGAAGAGCAGAGAGCACAGGTGAGGCTGAACAATGGCCAGGTGAGGGGAGGGGGGAAACAGGTGTCACATCTGACATCTACTGCTAACAAAAAAAAATCAAATAAACTTCTGGATGGTAGCTTTAATGTTATGTAAACAGTCTTATGAAACACACTTTACATTAAGGTTTGCTTTTTGGAGCATATATGGAATTGAAATGACTGATTTTTGCACCTAAAATAGTCATGGTTTTAATTTTTTAGTTATTTTGATTATATTATTTATCATTATCACGATTATTGATTAACCCATTTATCTTGACATGCATAGTCCTACTGCTCGTTTAGACCTGGTTTAGTCCTGTTTTATTATTGCTTTAGTTCTATTTTGGCCTTGGTTTACTCTGGAGATTCACAAGTTGTAGACTGTAAAGTTAGTGACCCCATTCACAGTACAGTTTTCTGCTCCTGTCTGCTCTTCCAAGCCTTTCCAACATAAATATCCCTTTATTTCCCCATCGCCTGCTCCTCTGTTCCTATCTGCGCCTTTAGTCTCTCGTCACAAAGCTCAGAAGCTGCTTTTGCTTAACTCTGTCACTCACTCTTATAACAATTTTCATTTGCAATAGATAGCTGTTTTTTATTTTTTTTATTTTTTTATTCCTGTCTGATTTCTTTCACTGGTCTCCATCTGTGCTGCGAAAATACCAGAGCTCTTTCTTCACCGCTGCGTTCAGGGCTTCTCAAATCATGTGTCAATCAGAGTAGACATTTTGTGGTCTTCCTAGTGATAGCTGCGTGTTTATCTTTCATCAGAGAGCATATACTAGTGATGTGACAAGCAAAACATTTCTTTTTTTTATCTCTTACTTTCTTTGGAGAGGAGACAAATATGGCACAGAAACAGAGAGAAGAGAGAGTTTGAGACTTGAAGCACAGAGCGCACACTTCTCCCGCTGTCACCCCAGAGCCCAGAAGGACATTCAAAAGTACTGAAAATCAGACACTAATCGATATTAAAACTAGTATTGATTAGCACAGATTAAAGAGTCACAATAAGTAAACTGAAATACATAAAGTGAATGAGTATAAAACTAGTCTTGTGGCATTACTAATTAGTCAATAAGTTGAAGTATTTACAAACTCTGACTGTTTTTTCTGCATTCTTATGGTTTGAGTGGGTTATCTGGGCAATATAATTATCAAATTCTTTCAAAAAACATTGTAAAGGAGGGCTTCACTTGTGCCTACTTTGCTCTGTGAATATGGTACTTTGCTAAATACAGATGGTAAATTATAAATGTTCTATTTGAATTTTTTTGTGCTAACAGAGCTATATGGGATGATATAAATATGTTTACACCCCTCCAGGATGCATTTATAAAGGAGCAAGATCAGAACAAATGGAATGTGGTTTCCTGAGGAACTGAGCAAAAAGTACATGCATCTTCAAGATCATTTGAAAATGATTTGAAATGAAATGAATGATTTTCATTCATTTATAACATACTTCTCTTGCTTTGTTTGTTAAAAATATTTTTGAGCTAAAACCTATACCTCTTTCCATGCTATGTCTGAAATACTTTGTCCCTAGTAACAGACAGCTGATGGCTTGACGGATAAGGCATCCTGGAACAGTGCTCTTGTCCTGGAGTTGCTACTGTGAGCAGAAAAACAAACATTACCAACACAGGCATTAGCAGGAGTACCTGATGAGACTTATATTGAAGTGGTACAAGTAAAACCTGCATGGACAGGCCCAATGGAATGGCATCAAAACATACTGAGAACTCTTGAGGTGAAATCGGAATCTTATATATTTCTAAGAATTCTGTGTAACTGTAGAGACCTCAGTTTTCTTTGAAAAGTTGACCCACTAAACTTTTGAAAACCAGTTTTTGTAGAACAAAGACTTGTTCTTGAAGAGAATACTGCCATTGTTCCAAATATAATGAAATTGTGTTTGAAAATCAAAGTCCAGGCCAAAAGGGCCTGTCGATGAAAAGTTTAATTGGAAGTTTGTTTAAATTATAGTCACAAAGCAGAAGGAATTTTAGACCACCCATTTGTGAAAATACAAAGTGTGATATAAAGTTCCATATTGATGAGGGTGTTGTTGATGTGAAATCTACTAAATTAAGGCCGCCTTTATCATATGAATTCAGGATTACAGATTAGATTAGATTTTATTTGCACATACAAGTAAAAAAAAAAACAAAAAACCAAAAACATTTTGAAAAGATATAAAATATATAAATTTACTGTGCAGGAGAGAGTGAGAAGACCATAACGGTCTAATAAGACCACCTCCAGTAAAACATGTTTCTAGCATAACAAAAATGAACAGGCAAGTCAATTTACTTACAGTAGTTGAAATATGTAACAACATTTGTTTTAATTGTCTTTTAAAAGAATCCGGTGTGAAAATAGACTTGAGAGTAGGAGTTAATTATTCCAGAGGGTAGGTCCTCTGAACTTGAGCTCTGGACAAAACACTGGACAAATGCACATACTTATACATAAAGAGACAAATACAATATATGATTACTCTATTCAGAATTTTGATCTTGGTACATAATGCATTTTGTTCTTCCATACAAAGCCTGTTAGTATTTTATGTCCTTTTTTGCAGACTGTTGCATCCACTTCTAGCACCTGAGCAGCATAGGTTAGACGAGATAAGCTCTCTGCTTTGGAGAGCAGAACTCTGTCTTTTAAAGACAGGTCTCTCTGCAGCCAGCATCTGAACACTTTTGGGTCTTTTCAATAATGGGAAAAAAATGAGAGGAGCTTCTGTGATGTGAGTCTTTGGTAATAAGCAGCTGCAAATATGTTACAGAATTCTCTACAGGAATATTATAAATTGTATCGACTGTACAATGTTTGCCTGGCAATAACTCACATTTATTTATGTTCAAAGTGAGCCCAGATGTTCTAGAGAAAAACTAGATACCTTCCACTTTTAAAATTCTACTGCTAAGAGAAAGAGGTATGGTGATGCAGGAAAACCATGCCTGACCCCACGGTCAAGAGTGAACCTGGGTGGAGGTACCATCACAAAGTTTAATAGATCTTTTACTATTAGCATGAGGCTACTAATTGAGTCACAAAGATTGACCAAATCCACATTTTTTGAGTGCTAGTGAAATCAATCCATGTTCTAAAGAATCAAATGCTTTGTAGAAATCAAGGAAAAGGATCAAACTATTATCTAGCACAAGGTCAGAATAATCCAAAATATCCAATATTAAGCGAATATCATTAGAGATATCCCCTTTTGCCCTTTTTGACAGCAAGCCTGACTGGCAGTCATCAGTTATTTCTGGAAGAACTGTTCTGAGTCTGCATGCAAGAATTAAAGCAAAGATATTATAGTCATTATTTAACAGAGAAATAGGATGCCACTTATCTAATAGCAAAGGATCCTTCTTGTCATTTGGAATCAGTGCTATTAGACCATGACTCAACGTTGAAGGCAGTGATCCTTTTCTTATCGATTCATCAAAAACTTTTAACAAGAAAGGTGCCAAGTTGAATGAGAAGTGCTTAGTGAGTGAGAAGTAGATTCGGCCATTAGACCATCATTTCCTGGAGATTTATTCAGTTTTAACGATTTAATGGAATTTTAACTTTGTGTAAGGAAAAAAAAAAAAATCTTACAAAATTCTTTTCTGCTTCAGAGATAATTTTGATGTTTGTAAATGAATTAAAGAGCTCTGTAGCAGACGACTGGCAGAAAGAAGAACATATAATGGATTGTAAAATTGAGCTATTGTTTCTTATCACAGACGACTGGCAGAAAGAAGAACATATAATGGATTGTAAAATTGAGCTATTGTTTTCTTATCACAAGTGGCACCATTTATTGTTAAGCCATTGACGTCCTGATCGCACATATGCCCCTCAGCTTTATATGGATATATATGAATATATGCTGCAGTTGATTGAGTTCATTCTTTTCCATTTGACTGAGGTCATCTACTGATTTAGAAAGCAGTCTTTTAATTTTAAACATTATGTCATTTTCTTTTATTTATTTATTTTTTTTGTTTAGGCAGATCTCTATTAAATCCATGGAGAAACTTTGCAATCTCGTACTAATGGCTCCAAATTTAAATTGTATCCATTTTTTTTAGCTTTGTTCCAGTAGAAATTTATCAGATCTATAATACCAGAGGATGCCTCTTTATATTTTAATGTTATTGTTTAATTTCCAGTATGACATTTTGGAGGCACCATCTGCTGGTGAGAGAAACAAAGCTACAGTTTCATGATCCAATAAGGGAGCTGGAAGTATTGATGCATTTCTCAAACTTTTTGAGATGAGCTAGTAATTTATACAAGATTGTCTGTGTTTTGTTACTCCATGTGAATGACTTCAGTGTAGGACAATTTTCTCTCCAAGCATCTGTTTTTCAGTTAGTACTGTTTTTGAATTACCAGATGAATTGGTTGTTTTGAGAGGCCATCTATCTAACTGATTATCAAAAACAATATTAAAATCCCCTCCCAGAATAACTGATGCCGTAGCATATTTTATAAGACAAAATAGAACATGGTCACTCAGATTATTAAGTAAAACACTGTTATCATTATACAGCTGTATGAGAACAAGTATAAGACACATAAACTAGTACACGCCCATGGTCCACTATGGAACCTACCTGGACGACTGAGGGTTTACACAGATATAAGGCCATGTGGTAATATAAAAGAAAGTACTGTTATTTAATGTTGAAAATTACATTCTATTGTCTAAAGAAAGGGTGTTTTTCAAAATTTTTCACTGTGGTATCAGTATCGGTATTGAGTATCGAGTAGTTTGAAATTTTAGTATCGTGATAACACTAGACCCCTGACCAAACGCATGCTCTCAATAAGCAGTAGTCTTATGTCTCTCACTCCCTCCTCTCTCCATCTCTCTGCTCAGCGCTGAACTGTCAATCATCTCAGTAACGTGGCCTGCTTGTGGAAAATGTATGGAGGTTGTGCTCTCCTCTTCCCCTTGGACTAAAGGGGAGAGCGAGGGGGGAAGGGGGTCTGGAGGACTAAAGGGGAGAGTGAGGAATAGGGTCTGGAGAACTAAAGGGGAGAGTGGATGGAGAGGAGGGGCAGGGTCTGGAGGACAAAAAGGAGAGAGTTATAGGGAGGAAGGGCGGGATCTGAACCATGAAGAAACAGCTTGACTCACAATTAAAACCCTCCAGCCCTGTTCCTGGCTGGCATCCCCAGGTCTTAGTGTTCACCGAAATGTAGCATGTACAATGCTGCAGCATGGATCATAAATATTTGGCAAAGGTAGAAGCAGCAGTAGCAGCAGTAGCAGTAGTAGCAGTAGTAGTAGTGGTAGTAGTAGTAGGCTAGTGAAGAAGACCTTGGTTCAGCTCAGAGGAAAATGGGGTATTTAATGAGACAGACACACTGTGTATAGTGCTCAGTCATGGTGTTATTTACAGTGAACAGACAGACATTATTTACAGTATTTACAATGCACTCTTATTCAGTTTGTAAATGGATGAAATGAACGTTCAAACGCGTTTAAATACTTCTTTTTTCTTCCGAGCACACGGGCCGCAACCAGTTCATATGATCCACAGAGTTCACGCCAAAAAGACACAAGAGTTCAAGATGAGAGTTCGAGACAAGAGTTCCAGAGACCTGGCCTGTGCAAAACAGGACCAGCCATAAGTAATACAATACATTATCATAACATTTGTCATAATACTCACAATAATCAACCATGTACATGTGTAAATATTTGTTATCCCGAGTACTCTGTGGTATAGAAAATATTTCCCACTAGCAATAGTCAACAATACATCACCATAATTCATTGTCAGTATTAAATTGGAGCACTAGCATTAGCATGTTAGCTCCGGACAACAAAGTCAGCACTCACCAGTTCCACTTAGTTAAATCACTCAGTCTAGTGACAGCACGTCGTCACAAGGCAAGAGGCATCTAGAAAAGGTTGGCAGCAGAACAGTTACTTAAAGAGTGCCTTTGACAAAGTAACTTTTAGAGGGTTAGACGCCCACCTGCAGCAGCTCAGTAACACCTGGTACCGACAACACATGACTGAATAGTTGCACGCAGCCATTTTAAAAGAGCTTGACGCCCTAAGTCTCGCCTAACCTGCTCAAAATCTCCCGATAGTTGAAAACAACTGTGGGTGAAAAGGTGAGAAAAATACCTGGGTTACAGAAACATACATTTATCATCATTACTTAATTTTTTTTCAGGTTAAAGCAGTACCTAGAAGACCCACTCAGAAACAAAGAAGCCACAGATATCCTCCCAAGGTTCCTCTCAGGGTTTGAAAAATTAACTCTGGAGTCTGGAGATCATTGCTGCGCAGATTTGGTGCTAGGCAACAACATGTTTAATTAAAATTGTAAATGTGGTGACTTTTAAAAGTCATGTTATAATGTTGTTACCTCATCAAAAACATACCTGGAGTTGTGTTTTGTTTCTTGTTTGAGCAGCCATTTATTATTTGTCTGTCTACATCTCCAAAGCTGAAAATGCTGTGTTCCACCTTGTGATGTCATGAAGTTGTAGTTTTCAAGTTAACAGCTACTTTTTACCTTTAATTTAATAGAGATTGGCAATTCCAGGGCTGAAATGATCAAAATGATTCTAGTGAAGGTGTATGGAGTTTAAAAACACAGTGGAGTACTTCCTGTATTGCCCGTGACATCAGTTTAAAAACATAGTGGAGTACTTCCTGTATTACCACGTGACATCACAAGGTGGAACAGAGTATTTTCTGTTTGAGAGAAGAACTCAGCCTAAATAAGCAGGTTTGTGTGTTAAACATGTGTGAATGGAACAAAACACAACTCCAGGTATGTTCGTGACGAGGAAACATCATTATAACATAAATCAGAAAACAGCATAACATGTGCCCTTTAATGTTTGTATGAAAACTAAAATATAACTGCATTTGATCTGATTGCATGTGTGTGGATTAACTGAGGCTGAGAGAGGAACAGATGCGCGTTTATATAATCTCTATCAGAGCTGTGTCCCCGTGTCCTCATGTCCCTGTGTACTCTTTGAGTGGGAGATTATCTCAGATTAAAATAAAATCTCAAAAACCAGGTCAGAGCCAAATCAAAGTATGGCCACTTCAATCTGACATGTCACTGCCTCACTACACCAAGGAGCAGACTGAACACACATTTGAGTCAGTTTTTGGCTATAAGGTTATGGCGGGGTGTAAAGGTGAAAAAAAACAAAAAATCTTTCTTTGATGGTTCATATTGTGATAGCAATATAATATATATAAAAAAAAGTATTTCAATATGCATAAAGTGTTGTAAATTTAAATGATAAAATTCCATGATGACTAAATCAAGACAAAATCAAGGTGAAATTTAAGAGCAAAATAAAATAAAAATAAAATTAACAGTTTTGCAAGTTTCAAATAGAAAGTCCTAACACAGTCCGGTAACTGAACCCTGTAACTTCTTGTTGTGAGGCAAGCTTGGCTCTACTATGCCACCATGCATTCCATTCCATAATTTACAGAAAGACATTTTATGAGGATTCAAAACTACTTCAATCAAAGGAATGTTTTCAGGGCAATTTTAATAAAAAAAACATTAGTTTAGTCAATTTTTGTACTATGTTTTTTATTCCTTCATTTCTTGATTTTCCCTAACAACAATCATCAGGCCATATTTTAATGTGCTAACACGTGCCTTTAAATATATGGTTGAAATACAAGTGTTAAACAAATAGTGAGTGGGTTATAGAGCTCCTGCAGTTGTCGTCACACTGTCCCAACATCACCTTTAAACCCCATACTGGCAGTGGTCTGGACGGAGAATTCCCATAGAAACTAACGGCGTTGGTCATTATTAACAAACTTTATGGGAGTTTCAGAGATTGTGGATTATTATTGCGCACCGGGATGTTATCGTTATCATATGTAGAAGAAAGTCAGAGCCTTTTACCGGATTTACAAAGCTCCAGATTGATGAGAGAAGTGGATTTCCGCAGCTAGACTAGCAGCTAATTAAGCTCTGAATGTATTTTTACATCGATATAATTTCTTTTCTTTTTTTTGTTTTCTTCAAATGATTCAACTATAGTCTCATAACAATTCAAAAACTGTAACTTTGTGTAGTGTCATTAGCATTATAGTCTAATAATATTAATTAGGCAGAGAGAGAGAGAGTAATTTGAAGAGAAATGATCCTAAATGCTTTTTGCTAAACACTGTTCATTTGCTTTATGTTAAAATGGACTGCTTTGAAATGTCGACTGTAGAAAATAAAAAAAACAAACAAAACTAAACAAAACTAAAGTTAAATCAGTGTTTTTTGTGTGTTTATTACATTGACATGAGTGATGTAGCTGCTAATAGGCTACAACATCTGCACATTAGTTACTTAGAGTGTGTTTTTTCACTATTTAATCAATTTCACATAATTTAAACTGTTAGTATCAGTAAATGTTATAGGTACAGGGATTTATAATAAACTATATTTTTCACAAACATCTCCAGGGACTCTTTTTGATGATATAAGAAGGTGAAAAGTAAACCAGATGTCCAAATATTGCAGGAAATAACACCTGTGCCAGATAAGGGTCACTAAATTAAACTGTAGACAAGGATTTATCTTAAAACCAATCAGATTAAACATTAAAGACAAAAAACTCCAAAAGCGACTCGGTGCCATTCATAATCGCTAATTCACCACTGCCAATATGACGTCGCTGTCAAATTTAGTCATGTGGGTGCAGGAGCTCTATTGACTGTAATAATACAAATTTTATGTACCGGTAATTTGAAAACTATTTTCTCTCATAGACAACGCACCACTCTCCTTTACATGAAAACCACCAAACACGTTGTGCGTAAGCCCTCCATTACAATCTGTCTGTATATAAGCAGAGGCCTTTTGAATTCCCACTGTGCTTGAACACATCCTCCTGCTGTTTAAATGACATGTGATTGGCCCATGTTTTAAAGGCATTACTCATCTGTAAATGACTGTCACTTTATTATATTCACACAGAAGGGAGAATGGACAAGTAATTATGATGAATTTTATACAGAAAAAAACAGATCTGGTATAATTTGCTCTTGCTGTATGAACTGGAAGTCAGGAATCAAACTACCAGCCCTTTTACACTGATGGATGAGTTGCCTAATCTGTGAAGACTCTTGCTCAGAGACACAACGACAGAATGAAAATATCAGGGCTCAAACCTTTGTTTTGTGCGTTGGTGGAAAATGCTTCAACATAATTTAGCATGTAGTATTCGAGTGAAGATACAAAGGCTCAAAGACACAAAGGTAACAAAAAAAGTAACATGAACAGGTGCAGGGATAGAACTATCAACCATGATATTTTGTACATAATTGAAATTGTGGAGCATTTTGAGAAGTAATCCATAAAAATCACATAGAGAAAGTACGAGTGAAGAACCTTGCTCAAAGGCACAAAGGTAACAGGAACCAGTGCAGTAATTGAACTGCCAACCACAATATTATGTATATCCTTGAAGTTGTAAAACATTCTTAGAAGTAATCTGTATAAATCACATATAGAGAAAGTGAAAGTGAGTGAAGAACCTTGCTCAAAGACACAAAGGTGACAGGAACAGGTGTAGAAATTGAACTACCAGCCACAATGTTTTGTACATCTTTGAAATAGTGGAACATTTTGAGAAGTAATCCAGAAAAATCACATATAGAGAAAGTGAGTGAAGAACTTTGCTCAAATACACAAAAGTAACATGAACAGGTGCAGAGATTGAACCATCTATCAAAAATCAAAAATCAATCACAGAAGTGTATTTTTGTTCGAGTCACTTCTGCAACGAGGTGTGACCAGGAAGGCAAAACATAAAAAAATAAACATAAAAAACTCAAATAAAAAATGACCTTTCAGACCGAAGAAAGTGCAGGAGCTAAAGGAGGCAGAGGAGCGAGAGGCGTGATGGATGAAGCACCACAGGGCACTGACTGAACAAGTGCGGAACTAACTGTAAACCTGGAATAAAAGGCTCTGAACAGAAACAGAGGGAGGTGTCTGGAGAAAGCACAGGGAGGTGTCTGGGGAGAGGGAAGACAAAAATAGGGAGGACAGAGGGAGGCATATGAGCTACTAAAAATACAAACATATGTGCACACGATAACATATATTCAGAGGTGGGTAGAGCAGTGAGAGTGACGTTACTTCAAAATAATATTAACGGTGCTCTGAGTGGGGCTCGCATCTCCACAAACCTGACTACTATTTGGCCTGGAGCAGAGCCTCCTTCTGCTTTCTGTTTGTTTCCGCGGCTGTTCCTTTGACTAGAATCTTTCACGGTAACTTAACTCAAGTAAGAATAATGTTGCTTCACAATAATATTACTCAAGTTGAAGTACAAAGTAGCGGTCTATGAAATTACTTAAGTAAGAGTAAAAAAAAAAATGGGAAAACGGCTCAAGTACGAGTAACTTTTATATTTTGAAGTGAATGTAATTTGAAGGACAAAACATTAAATAATGCACAAAATCTGGTTTTTCAAATGATGGACACAAACATTTGATAAACTACATTATATTTGAAGGAGCGTTGCAAGAAACACAAATGTTCAAATCCATCTTGGGCACTCTCCATCCTGGAATCTGGTGTAGGGCTTGAGGAAAAAAGAAGTTAGAAAGTTATCTAATTAAGGAACATGCCCTGACATGTGGATGTAAGAAAGCAATAGTAATGATATCAAAAATGCTTTGATTGAGTCTAGTGATTATTCATGGACTTCACAATTGCACAGGGTTTCTACCTGTGACGCAACAATCCTGGGAAAATTCCAGTTGCGTGTTTTGTGAAGGCTCAGGGGGAGCGGACTTACTGCACAAGATTCATACATTTTGCATAATATGTGTCCTTTAATGGAATGAATAATCCTGTTTTAAACAAACCTACATGTGTCTTCTTGCTGTACTTGATTTTTATTGTTGTTATAGCAGTCACGGAAATGCTAACACTAACTGGCATTCAAACAGACACAACTGTCTCATTTTGACCTCAAGAGTTGCTTTTACAAAATATCTGTACTGTGGCAAGACAATTTTTACTTTCCTGAAGAATGAAGAAATCGGCTACAGCCAATTTTAAATCAAATTTTGGTTGACCTCATCAGACTTGAGAGTTGATTACAATTAGATTTACTAGTTGTATTTTGTACTTTTTTATGCATTCGGTTCACAGTGCACATTCAAAACACTAGTCTCAGGAGCATACACACAGAACTAAAAAACAAATGTGCCCTCCTCAACACAGGAAGTTTCAGAGAGTTGACTTCTTGTTCAGCTTCATGTTTGTCGTGTCCATGTCTCAGCAAACTTCCTGTTTTTTT
>KN484323.1:0-39660 GCA_000787095.1 Periophthalmodon schlosseri | reverse complement strand
CAACACTTCATTGCTCTTCCTCTATTTGTTTTTGGTAACGCTTAGCCAAAAAGAAACTAAACATTACATTTAAAAATGTTCCGCTACTAAACTGTGTATATTATGTTTAATTATTTACTGTTCAGTCATTTTGTGGTAATTTTAGCGCAAGGTAGGTCAATTTGCAGCTTTCTGGACAAAAACGTCCAAATCTAAGTGAGTGCTGCCTTCAGAGGTCACGGCAAGTTCATGTACTACGTGACATCACAGCCAGGTGTTTCTAATTGCAAACACCTGGCTACAGGGGCGGAGTTTGAAGTGTGGATACCTGTTAGACCAATCCCTTATATGTCCAGACTCCCTCTCTTCTTTAGTCCTCCAGGTACTGCCCAGTTTAGCAGTTCGATTTAACTGCAGGATTTGTGTGCTAAACGTGTGAATGAAACAAAACAAAACTCCAGGTATGTTTTTGATGAGGAAACAACATTATAAGATCAGAAAAAAACATAACATAGGCCTTTTAAACTTCTTGCATTTATTATTTGTAGGTGTTTTTACTGTTAAAAAATACTTGCAGTAAATGTAACTTGGCCTGGTGGTGTCGCCTGCTTGTCTTCATTGAGATAAATACGTTTAATAATGCCATTCTGTGGCACATTTCAGACGAAGTAATAGCACATATCCATGAAGAAAAGCAGGTGGTGGACCACCCATCAGAAAGGTTACACAGTGCCCCTTTGAAGTCTATGTGTAAATGAAACCATTGTTCTACAGGTACAAAGATCCTGGTTCAGATTTGGGTCCCTGAATGCTTGACTGTAGTACCTGACAGCTCCTGACAAATCAAGTTTATCACATGCAGAAAACAGATTTCCAGACAACCCGACAGTAAATTACACCTTAAAGTGAGACTAAACACCTAAACTCCTCCCACAACCATATTTCTAATAGAGCTGTTAAACTGGGAAGTACCTGGAGGACTAAAGAGAAGAGTGAGAGAAGAGGAGGGGCGGGGTCTGGAGGCATAAGGAACAGTGTATTGGTCTAAGGGAAGTACCTGGAGGACTAAAGAGAAGAGTGAGAGAAGAGGAGGGGCGGGGTCTGGAGGCATAAGGAACAGTGTGATTGGTCTAACAGGTTTCCACAGGTATCAAACTCCGCCCCTGCCAGGTGTTTGCAATCAGAAACACCTGGCTGTAACCAGGGCAGCCCTGTGTGATGTCACATAGTACTTGAAATTGCAGTGGCAACTGGAGGCAGCACACATTTAGATTTAAATGTTTTTGACCAAAAAGTTGCAAATTTAACTAGTTTAAACTAATATTGCCAAAGAATGACTAGGAACAGTAGGCAACGCTATTAAAATACCATACACATACACAGTTTTGTACAAACAGTGGTTTTAGTGTTTAGTTCCACTTTAAAGCCACAGTATGTAACTTTTTTAGCCAGAAAATAGACAAAAACAGAAGCCTGTTGTTCATTTTGGATGTTTTTATTGCACTGAAAAACATGTGTCCTTGCTCCTTTGGTTATAATCTTCCGCAGTATGGCATAAAATGTATCTATCTCCATGGAGAATGTTCCGAAGTTTTAAAATTCAGTGGAAACATGCAGGTGATGTGCCACCTCCAGAAATGTACATACTTTACCTTTAACCACTCTAGTCTAAGAAAACATGCATGAAATCCACTGTCCTTCCTCTACTGCACTCTTAATCTCAGTCTCTTCCTGCTTATCTGCGATGTCCTCGTGATAATCTTCCTCATATCACTAGTTACAGTCTCAAAATGAATCTATATGACTTGGTTTGGTGAGATAGTACATGTGGTACATATTTACCACAGTTTCACATCAGTCAAGTGGCAGTGTGTGAAAAAAAAAAAAAAAAGCTGTGAAGAAAAGTACAAAAAAACAGGAAGTAGCGCTTAGTTCTGTGCCAAAATTCTAGCCAAACTGCAGGGTTAAATTATGCACAAGGGAAGCATTTTTATGACAGTTTAAACTTTCAGTTAACAAAATAAAGCCGCTGTCATCTATATTAGTGAATTCATACCTACTGTTCAGTTTAGACAAGTTTTTTATCATCTTAAAAACGTGAAAAACAGAACTAGTTTAGTTTTAAACTGTTTGCAGTGGTCCAAAGTTATTCCTCACTTACCTTATTCATTCCGAGCATGGTCATTATTCACCGCGATGAGTTTCTAAGCACTTTTCACAACTTTCAGAGACCGGGAGGGAGTTTTGCAGTGACAGTAAAGCTAATAACAGGTAGCAATAAAACAGTTTATAAATATATGCGGACAGTACACAGCAGACTTATTTTGACCTGAAGAGCTGCTTATACAATATAGCCGCACTGGGGCAAGATACATTTTGCTCAAATAGATGGGAAAATGGTTGCTAGGTAACAGTTACGAAATTACCTTTGTTGCCCTTGTCCAACCTGGAAGTAAAATTATAAACTTCATAAAAAAGGCGCGATCTGTTGTTAAATCTTAAATATAATTGTCAATATTAGTAGTCTAACCTGTCATATACACTTTAACCTGATTTACACCGCGCTAACTCTTGCCTGATTAAAACCACGGCATTAGCTTAATCAAATTATACCAATCTGCCATGGTCCATTTCAGCACACGGTCCAATTATCGGCGCTCCTTTTCTGTGCCACGGCCTTGGGTACTGAAGCGTGGATTTATTTATCGCTACGGCGCCTCTTGACGAGTTGCGGGTGCATAAGAAGCAGGGGAGGTGACTGTGACGACCTCCGCAGAACAGTGTATGAGGCGGGGCGTCAGGGCGTGAAAAGGCAGCAAGAGAAAATGTCCGCCGCGCACTTCGGAGTTTATGAAGCCCCGAGTTTGGCAAATGTCACTGCGCATGGGAAGCGGAGGGGCAGAGGCGGAGGGGACAGGGAAAGGGGGTGTTGGAGGGAAATAGAATGGTAAAACTAAGCTAACATGCTAAGGTAACGCCTCTGCTATAGTCAGAAGTGGGTAGTATGCATATATTTAATTACAGAATATTGAATAGCTGAATTAAAATGTATTTTGTAATGTACTCTGTTACATGGTCCAATCAGAGTACTGTATTCTGAATACTTAGAATACTTTTACACCGCGTTGCATTTAAATATTATAAGGTAAAGACGCAACATAGGACTGAAAACAGCTTGTGTTTGTTTCACCATTTTATGAAAGTAACTGTATTCTGAATATCACCAAATGAAAAAGTAACTGTACTGGAATACAGTTACTCAAAATGTGTATTCTGAATATATTACTTCCCAACACTGTTGTTAGGTAATGCTATGGAATTACCTCTACCTATGTCATATCTGCTGCCCATGTCCAACTAGGAAGTAAAATTATAAATGCTCATGGTCACATTTTTACTTTTTTACCTTTACCCATTCGCACACACATTCATACACCAGTGTATTCAAACACTGTGCTACTGTCACCTCTTTACGCCAACTTTACCTTTATGAGTAGTCTAACCTGTCATATGCACTTTAAGTAACTTTGTAATAAAATTGTACTTCCTAAAGTAGCTTGAGAAATATATTTGACAGTGTAATATTCTTATTGTGGTTAAAAGAAAGCAATATGAATTATTTGACCATATCTTGCACCACCCCTTCAAATATTATTTCATTCTCATTTTTGTCTATCCTGGAAAATACCAGAATACCATGATTTAATGTTTTGTCCTTCCAGGCCAATGCTCAACCTCATCAGGTGTCTGAAGCTAAACAGGGTTGGACCTGGTAGTACTTGGATGGGAGTGCACTGGGAATACCAGGTGCCACAGTGGGGAAGCAGTGGCTCTGGAGTAAACTGTTATGCGTTTTTTTTTAGGCAAAACACTCCACCCACATTGCGTGTCATTGGTGGGATGTTCATTTGGAGTTTGATAATTACTCAACCAGAACCAGAACTTCAAATTATTAATAAGATGTTATGTCCTTTAGAATAGCCATTCGAAACCTAGTGGTTGCAACTCAGATTTGGGTCCCCAAACATTCTCAGGGGGTCTCCAGGGCTTCTTAGAAAACAGGTCTGAACTGGACTGTGTGAATTTTAATGAAGGGATTGGAGTGTTAATTGCTTCATTTAAAGTCTTTTATTATCAGTAATGTCCTGTAATATCTAGGAGAAGGTCACCAATGTATCCATGGGCAAAATAGGGGTCGCTGGGAAAAAAAAAAAAAAAAAAGGTTGGGAACCACAGCATTAGAAAGCCTCCATTGTTATTTTCTTTAAAAAAAAATGCACAAAAAATTGGCTTGTGGAAACAGATTTGTGAGCTTTAAGAGTTTTATATTGTACAATGTTGTGTTTGTCTTTGTAATTTTATTGTATATTTTGTATTTTTTAATCTGTGAATTTTATTTTCACTTTTAGGATGGCTGATGAATTGCTGAAAATCAGCACATCAGCAAACATTAACATTGTTTGATGTTGATTAATGTGCAATGTCTCTTTTAAAATATAAATAGTTGCAATTAGTGTTATAGTTTCCCCAAATACTTTCTTACTCTTACTTGAGTAATTGCTTGGAAGACTTTGTACTACTTTAGTAATATTATTTTCAAGTAATGTTTATAACTTATATATGTATGTTATGTATATATTGAGTCACATGTTGTAGAACTGATCTGCTGCTTTTCTTGGAATTCTTGTGTGTTATTATTAAATAGGGTTAGGCATTATAAGTAATTCTTACTTCAGCCTAAACCCTTTCAGTCATGATAGAAATGCTATTTACAACCTTATACAAGTTGGAAAATGTTTGATTTTGAATGTAATGACTGAATAAAAACAAAAAAACAAAAAAAAACTTGAGTAAATCATGTTGTTATTATACTCATCTTTGCATAATTTAACTTGGAATAAGAATGATTTATTTTAAATGTATGTATGTTATACAATAGTATAGTTTATAATTGGTTGATATATTAACAAATTTCTGAAATCAAGATTCATATTCTCAGTTCAGCTTAATTCATATGTTGCAGTGTGTAGACTGAAGCATTCATAACATTTTATTTTTACTCTTCGAATCCAATCTGTTTTGTTTTCACGATTGTCACATAATCTCTTTGTGCTATTTACAGATTCCTCTCTTGTTGTGTCACATTTTACACCTCCTGATTCCTTTCTGTTTCCTGGAGGCAGATGTTCTACACAGACCTCTGAATGACATTACCCTGTTTACCTCGCGTTTGGGTTCGGCGGCCATGACACCTCCAGCGCGTATAACGCATAACCAACAAACCAACCGGCAACTGCGGCAATCGTCAGGTGAGCCTCGAGCCTTCACTCACAAATGGGAAATTAAAGAACGTTCGAGGTCAGAAAACATGGCAGAAAAACAGGCAATCTCTCGCACGGGCGACGACGAATGAGTTCTGTGTCCTACGGCTCCAAAACAACTCGCTTTGGGAATTTAATTAGAAATGGCACAAGTATGACATAGCCGCAGGTATTTAGATGGAAGAAAGTATGTTCAAGAATCAGTTAATGAACAAAAATTCGGTGTAAAATTATTCAAATTAAGACTTAATATTGTTTACAAGTAGTGTTGTGACTATACTAAAATTTCAAACTCAATTTTGATATTAAGGAACAGACTTGATGCTCAATACCAATTCCAATACCACACCACGATAACATTCTATTTATTTATTTTCAACATTAAATCTTAGTATTTTTTTATATTACCGTGATCTTATGTCTGTCCTGCGAATGAACTTTAGTAGTATCAATTTAGTATCAATACTTGTTCAAAGGTTATATTTTCAATACTCGTTTTAATATTGATTATTGCGCAAATTTATCTTGAAAAAACATGCATTCTTGATCAGGCTTGCCTCTCCACAGATCTGACCACTAAGATGGAGTGTGCATGTATTCCCTGTGTTACTGTGGCAGAGTTATCTTATCCTGTCCCCTCTTATCACTAAGGAGGTTGTGGGTTAGATTCCCAGTAAGACACAGCACAAGGTTGAATCCAATACATTTAATTGTTGTTTGATTCATTGCACGTTTGCTCAAGGGCAGTCACTGTAAAGCTTTAAAAAATACAATCTCCGTCTGATGCTCCCCACGAGGTTTAAAAATAAAAGGAATTTCATAATAATCATAATATACAGGACACATTTCTGTAGGAGAGAAAACGTGTGGTAAACATAGAGAGAGGGCAGCATAAAAGTCAGTGGCCTCCTTCAGAACAGGGGTTAAAATTTGTACAATATTTGAAAGTTTAGTATTTATTTAACGTGTTCATGTAATGTATGTTTTGAGCTAGTTTGTTAGCATAATTTGGGAAGCAGATAAGAGCAACGCCATAGAGGCTAACGCAGAATAGCTAGCTAAAGTGGTAAAGATGTTATCCATTTTTTTAAACTCAGAGCCTACGTAAAAAAATAAAGTAAATTACATAGATGTTTAATTCACTAACATCACGGTTGGTGGTTTAAACCCCATTATACTGGTGCTATGTTGCCTAAAATGATGACTTTCTGTGATAGGTACTAGGTGAGTATTAAAAAGTGCACTTATTCGTCATTGACTATTTGATGAATATTATTTTCCATTCAGAGCTTGTACTACTACTACTACTTCTACCACTACTATTACTACTACCAGAGGTGGGTAGTACTCAGTTACATTTACTAACATTTGTGTTTCTTGTACCGCTCTTTCAGATATGACTTGGTTTTTCTCATTTTTGTGTCTATCCTTTGAAGATACCAGATTATTTAATGCTTTGTTCAAATTAGAAATCCCGACAGTTACTCTTCAAGTAACTCTTACTTGAGCCTTACGTTTCTATACTACTACTACTACTACTACTACTACTTACACTTATACTTACTTTGTTCCTGATTACATTTAACAGCTGGTTTAATATTGATTTTGTTCAGTTAGCTTTTTATAGAAAACAAATAGTTGTTTTAAGTTGATACCTCATCTATTCGCTACCATCCAATTAGCCACGGCGTTAGTGCTCCTAGTGCTTGTTACCTCTCCAATACGCTATAAAACAAAACATCTCATACACTTTTTATGAAACACTAAACAATTCCAGCATTTCACAATTTATATTTTAATCTCATAGTTGGAATTTTAACCCCTTAAGACCTAAAGGAGGCCACACTTTCTTCAGAAGTAGGTAGTGTGAGGTTGAACAAAAGACATACATTTCCGTGTCTGTAAACACATCGGTGGCATACGAGATTTATACATTTATACGTAGTGCGATATTAAACTCTTCTGTCTTCGCTGTTGGTTTCTTCTTGGCACCTGAATGAACACTGTCCTGAAAAGTCCGCTACAATCTTCCAGAGAAGGACTCTCGATAGTTCCCAAATGTTGAATGGAAGTTAGTGTGAAGCAGCGTGGTGAGCGATTCTTATGTAAGTCATTTTAAAGTCTATATTTCATAATTAAAGGTCCCTTCAAAGGCGCTGTACCAAATTTTTACTGTCTTAAAAATATGAAAAACAGAACTAGTTCATTTTAAACTGTTGGCAGTGGTCCAAAGTTATTCCTGACTTACCTTATGCATTCTGAGAATTCCAATTATTCCCCATGAGTTTAACCTTTTCACAACTTTCAGAGACCAGAGTGGATTTTGCCATGACGATAAAGCTAACAACAACTAGCATGCTAACATGGACTTCCTTATTGGACAATGAAGTGATTTATAATTAGATGCAGACAGCACACAGTGGACATATTTTGACCTCAAGAGCATCTTATACAGTGTATCTGTAGTGGGGAAAGACACATTTTGCTCAAGTACATGGGAAAAAATCTGGTACAGGGCCTTTAATATGCATTACTCAATAATCTAGTTAGCTAGCTAGCTTTTGAGTTTGTCTGTTGTTTCCTCATCATCGCATTTAAATAATCCTGTATATATCTGTCTCGCTCAAAATGTGATATTCCACCTTATGATGTCATCAGGTGGGAATCCAGGAAGTGCTCCATTGTGTTTTCAAAGTCCATAAACTTTAACCAGACTTGACTTGAGCAATAAAATTAAGATTCATTCTAACTTTGGTGCTAGCAGCTATTGTTTTTAACCTTGTTTGAACTACCTCGTTACTAAGACACATGTATTTTACATGCTTTATAATTTAGACCGAACTGCTTGTTTTGCATATATGTAAAAATATGTTCTTATTTGGACTAAATAATTTCATAATTTGTGACCTATAAAATGAATAATTATAATGTTAATGGCAATGTTTATGATTCGTGTAGATTTTGAGGGGACAAAAGATTTCATGAATCCCATAATACAAAATTATAAAATATTTGGACACTGGACACCACAATTTTTGCTACAGTTAATATTAAAGCTACATTTGGTGAGTGAAATTTAAAACAATATGTACAAACATGTAAACAGAAAAAAGACAAGATGGATAAAAAAAATGAATGTTTAATTTGGCAATATACAGAATTGTCAATAACTAAAACTAGAACATAACATATGTATGGTAAACATAAAAGTACATGCAAATGAGGGGCTGTGGCTCAGTTGCAGAGCATTTTAACCCACAAACCATTTTGAAAGGTTGGTGATTCAATCCCAACTCCAACCCATTTTTTTGTGCCCTTATGCAAGACCCTTCACCCACAACACCTTAATGAGTAAATGAACATGACATGAAATTAAAATAAATGTTTGAATATGTAAAAAAGTAATATTGATTGTGCAAGGTTGATGTGCAACTATTGAACCATTGATGATCTCTGCTTTTTTGGCATTATACACTGCTGTCGTGTCATTGAGCAAGACACTCCAGCCACATTGCCAGTGTATGAATGTGTTTGTGTGGCTATGTTTAACATTCAATCAACAAATAATTTGTCAAAAATATCAATGCTAAGTAAGTACTGCATACATCCGCTGCTTCCCAATTTCTTCCATTTAATATTTGACCGACTTTGAATCTCCATAAAATTACCCGACGCAATTCCCACATCCCTTTCATAAATATCACATAACATACATAATATTTCTTCAAATTAAAAAAATACTTTGAATCATCCACTGTCCACATAAAGAAACAATGTGCTTTTTCCATATACTTTAACATGTCTTCCAGTAGTCATGGTTACATTTCCGAAACTCTTATTTTGCAAAGTCTGTCACGGCGGCCGCTCTCCGTGAAACTTCCTGTGCCTGTACCTCCCGTTCTTCTCCTTGGCTGTGTTCACACACGCGTTGTGCTTGTTGGTTTGCAGGTGATTCCAGTACTTCACCAATTCGCCTGGCTGAAACTGATGCGACGTGATGAGGTGGCTATACTTGCAGCTAGAATACGAAACCCTCCAATGGTTGAAGAGAAATTCGTTCGGGGGCGGTTGCGGATCTATACGTAACTTGGCGAGACAAATCCCCACATAAACATCTTCCAAATGCAGCCTTCGTATGCTGAGCGACGCCTGATAGATCAATTCTGCCAAATCGCCCGAAAACACATAACCAGTTCCTGAGCAAAAAATCGGATAACGCTCACTTGGGTACAGCTCTGGCGGCATGTACCATTTGCTGTCCTTGTTTCGATTTGGTGCATATCCGCGCATCAAGTACCCCGTGAAATACCTTTGCTTCGGAGGTAATTCCGGTTTGAGCAGCTTCTGGATGAGATATTCCGTATTGACGAACATATCGCTGTCTGTTTTCATGACGTAGGAGACACGCGGACAATGCGTCGCCACCCAGTTCATACCCATTAGCGTTTTGATGGTGAGGTTGTAGTACGTGTCTTGATAGTCTTGTTGGATGATATCGTGGTAGATTCGCGATTCGTCCTCGATTCTACTTTGTAATGAACTTTTTCCCATCCCGAGAAGGAACAATCGGACGAATCCCAACCCCATTGCTATGCTTTCATTCCCCCACGTTTGGCGGATCGCGTTCCGGGCGTCCATCTGCCCCGGTTCCGCAGCAATTAGCAAAACGAGAAATGGCGCGCTGTCTTTGCATTTTAGTGGCTCATTCAGGATGTAGCGGTACGGTTGGGCGCTTAGCTTTCCCGTTACATCCATTTCTTTTTGTAAACTGTTGTTAGCGCTCATAGCATCGCCGAGGCCCATCACGCGACCTGAATTTCCACCAGTCTCGGCTTGCTGTGTGCTAAGGTTGAGCAAAGGTTTAGCCGCCACGTTAGCATCCTTAAACAAACTTCGTAACGAGCTATTCTGGCTTGCATCAACTTTGGGACTTCGGAATCCCCTTATCGTGTACGTTACCGGGTTGTCTCTTGGTCCGTTTCGTCCCGGTAGCCAGTCCTGATGGCTAAAAAACAAAAATAACGTGAAGAGTAAAGCTAGCGATAGCAAGCCGGCTACGTGAGTCCGGAACAAGGAGCGCTTGAATGTCCAGGTCATCTTAACGGGACAGCAGTGGCGCCTTCTCCATTGCATTGTGGAGATCGGCAATGGCAGAAATGCTTAGGTATAGTCTGATCAATCATGTGGTTTACAAAGATGTCAATTTAAACCTGATTCAGAAAAATTGAAAGATGGAATCCAGGAATGGTTGACAAAGTTCTGAGTCTCCATAAGTTCATTTGTTGATAGTACAAAGTTGACGATATTCAGGTCCAAAAATGCAGGCTCTTGCTCAGTCTTGGTCTTCAAAATCTGAAAAAAGACAAATGAGAAATTAAATTGTTAGCTTAAATTAAAGTACAGACACACACATATCTATGGTGATGTATGAGGACGGGGATAACATTGTGTTATGGTAGAGTTTTATGCCATATTAAGCATGAATACTGAGGAAATTTAAATAAGGTTAAAAACAATAGCTTGCCAGCATCAGAATTAAGCATATTCAGACAATCTGAGTGCTGCATCAATTTCCTAGATCACCACGTCATTCCACCTTGTGATGTCAGAAGGTGGAACTGAGCATTTTCAGCTACACTCAACTACAGTATTTATAAATGAAACAAAACACAACTCCCAAATATGTTATCGATAATAAAACAACGTTACAATATGGTCAAAAGCTATTAAAAAGCGAGTAGCTGATTTTCAACCATGACCAATATAACTTCTCCTCCCACTACCATTTTTGCCTGGCATCATTTTATAATTAGGTGCATTATTCATTCACTCCTCAGGCAGACTCTGTTGCTGGAAAGATAATTTCGATGCCACAGCTGCCCTGGGGTGAACTGCAGAGACTTAGTTGCCATTCTGTGCCCATGGCTTAACTGACCATGCACCACCAATCACACAACTCCTCCATCAGTAACGCTTCTGGACATACAGACAAAGAAATGTAGAAGACTTTTTTGGCATTTAAAAAATACTCTGATTGCAAGTAGATTTGACGTTGACATTTTGAAACCCCAGAAGTTAAAGTGCCCTGCGCAACTTTTCTGGTGCAGGGTCTGCCACTAGCTTGTCTACATGGAGATGTTATTGCTTTGCTTAAAATAAATAAGGCATTAGACTTAAGTATCTCCACTGGGACAAGCAGGTGGTGGCATCAGGGCAAATTAGTATCGAAAATCAGATACTAATCGAACTAATTGAACAAGTATAGATACTAAAATAGTCAAACCAACAAGACAGAAATGAACCTTTCCTGAATAGCTTTAGAATGATCTTGAGCTGTATTAGAACAAGTATAAGACACACAGACTAGTATACGCCCATGAACATATGGAACCTACCTGGATGACTGAGGGATTACACAGATCTAACAAGGCATGTTAATATAAAAGAAAGTACTATTATCAGAATCGGACTGAGCATCAAGTTTATTCCTTAGCATCAAAATCGAATTTGAAATTTTAGTATTGCGACAATACTAGGCAAAGTTACAAGTCAGATCTATGGAAAGGCGCCCCCTCTCACAGTAAGAATGCTATGTTTTTTAATGTCTGTTTGAACAATTAAAACACCCATATTGCAATAAATGCTACATTAAATCCATCTAATGTCTTGCTGAGAATCAGTATATAAAGGGCCTATAGTGTGCTGTTGTCTGATCTATGTTATAACGTTGTTTCCTCATCACAAACATAACCAAAGTTGTATTTTGTTTCATTCAGACGTTTAACACACAAATCCTGCACGTTTAGGCTGAGTTCTTCTCTCAAATGTGGTCATGTGGTAATACAGGAAGTGCTCCACTGTGTTTTTTAACTCCATGCGCCTTTAAAACTACCACGGCATGACATCACACGGTGATACAGAGCATTTCGAGCTTTGGGGATGCACACAGCCAAATAATGCAGGATTACTCAAACATGTGTGAATGAAACAAAACACAACTCTGGGTATATTTTTGAGGAGGTAACAGCATTATAACACGACTTAAAGCTCACAAGAATCTATTTACACAATTTAGGATATTTAGCATTTGAGAGAATATTGCAAAAAGTACACACACGTATGCATTTCACAACATGTTTGTTGATGTCTAAACTACAGGTCTTAGATAAAATAAGACCCCATGGACACACAGGAAGATCTGCGATCCAATTTCCTCTGCCCCATTATAAATAAACAGCTATAATTGTCCTGATTTTGGTGGTAATTGTTTGAATGAGGCCTGTTCAGATCCACTTAAGTATAATAATGTTTGCTTTCCAGGCTGTAATTGGGCGGAGTTTAGTTACACAAAAACGAACAAATCTTGGCTGCGTTCCCTCCCGCGTCTCTCCTCTCTGGCAGCAAGCCATGGGCCTGTTGTTGGTGTGTTTAATCCAAATCGTGACAGAAAATAAGCCACAATTTCTTAATCATTTCAATTTGTTTTGACACAAATTCAATAGACACCACATGCGTACCGCCCCCCTGGTACTGGCTCTGCTTGGAGAGAGACCCAAGACTGGTGGATAAACGTGGGATTTTGGAGAGACGACTTCGCGTTTTGGAACAGAGAAAAGATTAACGGAGCTGACAGGCCTTGAAGTCATTTAGAACAGACTGCAAAACAAAACATACTTATGCTTTTACCGGGACCAAGAAGGAGGAGTTTTGGTTCATATTATCTGTTTGGCTTCAACTTGATGTGGACTCGTTTGGCTGCATCTTTACACAGACGCACCTCCACACTGGATATTTTACCACACCATATTTATTCGGGAATTCCGCTTTTACCGAGGAGGAGGAGGTTATTGGCGAAGTTCTAGAGACTTGATACGTTTTCGCCATAATGTGTGAGCTCCTGCGCTGCTGTTAAATAAATCAGTACGGTGTATTTATTGGCTAATTGACATGGGCATTTAAAGCCAAAAGTTGGCACCGAACAAACCTTGCATCCTGCACATCACATCAAACTACTCCACATCGCATCAGCTTTGTCAAGTTGCTGTACACAGTTTTGTATCATGTTTTTGTACATTTATGGGGAACTGTCGTGTGGGAGCATGGGTGACGTAGGCTTGTGGGCTGAGCATTGCACAGAATCTTGCAGCTAACCATAAGGAGGGTTTGAGGAGAGATTGTTAGAATACTGCATAATACCCCCTGTTTAGTAAGCTTTATGGACTGAGATACGAATGAGTTTTTATACCTGTTGCCTTTACATAAGGGAACTCCTAGACAGCAGTAGCTCTGTGTTGAAAACATGAGAGGGATCTTCACTCTCTGCTACCTCTATAGCAGTTCAGCATATTTTGACTGAATCCAAGCAGCCTTAATCTCCTGAGAAAGTACGGACACTGGTGTATCTTTGCACATGATGATCATGCAGCTCATATGCTCATCCACTTGAACTCTGAGATATCTATACGTTAAGACTTGCTCATTTTTCTGTCCACATATCGCTGTTGTGGGTTCCAGTTGACCAGGGATACACTACCACCTCTTTTATTTTGTTCACATTTACATGTAAGCAGCGATCGTCATATGTTAATTCTGTCACATTTGAACTCTTGAACTTTGATGTTTTACCGCGCCTATTCTACAATTTGCCAAGCTCGGAGCAAGCTCTTGGTGCTTTCCAAATGGATGGATATTTGGATGCATTTTAGTTGTGTTTGCTAACCTGCCTAGTGGCTACAGATGGAAACTAGCTTTAGCTAAATCTGGTGTAAAGCATCTCTTCTTTAAAGAGATTAATGTGTTTACACATGGTCTCTGTTAAAAAAAAAAAAAAAAAAAAAAGAATTATCAACTAAAACAGTACCTGTGTGGTCCAATCTAAACTCTATCTGCTTTTCATATTCGTCTGCGCTGTCATAATCTTTGTTTAAAATATCAATGGAGATGTTTTGCTTTGCAAGTAAAGTTCCACCATATGGCATTACACTTCTTGCATGTATTCAATTGCAGGTGTTTAGATGTAAAAGAAATGATCTTGACAAACAGATCTAAACTGTAGCTTTGTGGCGTCTCCGTGGAGATAGACAGACCTCTAAGTTTAATGCTGCATACTGTGGAACATTTAATCAAAGGAATAGCATCTCCATGGAAACAAGCAGGTGCTGGACATTCCACCAGAAAACTTAGTGCACTTCAAAATAACCAGGACAATATACTGAACTACTATGTTATTTTTCAATGAAAGTCAATGAAAACAAAAGCTAACTGTTTGTTTGTGTGTATCCTATTATGGGCCCATTAAAAGCATTATTGAATTCCCATAGCGTTGATCTTGTCCGGCTTCCATTTTCTGAAAAAAAAACCCAAAGAACACCCCACTGTGCTCTGTATTTCCCTGTCCACTGAGCACGCCGCTCCTCTCCTGCCGCTCTAAAATTAGCCCTGTGCTACACTGTATCAGAGAGTTAATTTGATAAGGCGCGGATCTCAGCGTGCTAACCCGGTGTCATTAGCAGCTAAGCGCCTGCAGGGCTCCGCGCGCGTACAAATTACAGGTTAGCGCAACAGGATGCTAACGCTAAAGCTAGTGCTGTGTAGCAGGAGTCATCAGCCTCCAACAGAGAAGAGAGAGAGGGGGAAGATGGAGAAAGATGGAGAAAGACTGATATGTGGGAAAGGATGTATTAATAATATAAAACATGCTAAATTGGCTTTTTATCCAATGTTTGTTCTTTTTCCACATATAAATAAAACATACACAGAAGTACTTTACTCTCAAATGTCCACGTTGCAGCTAACCAACTTAAATGCTGCCTCCTTGAAAATGCCTGATCTCGTGAGGTCTTGGAAACTAAGCAAGGACGGGCCTGGTTAGTACTTGGATGGGAGACCGCTGGGAATACCAGGTACCACAGTGGGGTTGTTGTGTCCTTAGGCAAGAGACTTCACCCACCTAGTCTATGTATGAATGTCGTGTGTGTGTGTGAGTGCTACCTCAGGGCAACTGTGGTTATAGTCGCTTAAGTTGGGAGTGTCCAGTATAACACTATATAAATTAACGCATTATTATTATTACGACCTGTTTTAAGACTGAGAGAGAGAGGGCGAGAAAGGAGAGATAGAATGAGAATGGAGCGAGGCTAGAGAGACAGGGGAGAGTTGGTAAACACAAAGAGAGGGAGACGGGAAAAAGAAGAGCGAGGGATAAGGCGAATAAACATACAGATAGTAAGAAGAGAGGGAGAGAGAAGAAAGAGCAGAAAGCAGGAGAGCGAGCAGAGAGAGGAAAGCGTAAACGATTAGTGAGCGAGATCCTCCGTGTCCCTCAGGAGCAGGGCCCAGAGGAGCGGCGCATGTGGGCACTTATTCACAATGGTCCAAAACTCACCCACAGTATTCATCAGTCAGTAGTATAACCTCGCTTTTTATCCAGTTATCAGCAGCCAGTGCAGTGTCCACGCCAACCTGAGCCCCGTAGACTGTATATATAAATGGACATAGCTAACCCGCTAGCTGCTGCGTTCCAAATACGAAGTGAGCATGGGCACTCTTCCGGCTCCTTTGACTCCGGGTCCAATTCACTATCTATTGAAAAACTGTCGGCCATCTCTCTTTAACTGTCACTGTCGGGCTCGTCATTTTGGTCTTAAAATGTTTGTATTAACCCGTTCTACATGATCCTGGTATTTTTATTTCACTATTGTATCCGTAAATCAAGATATGAACATTAATAGCAAACAAATCAGGAGCCTTCTTTCCCAGAGGTTGCTCCCAGTAGCTTTAGCAACAGGTTTGACCGACCGCGTTGCTAAGCGCCCGATACTTGCTACCTTCAACAGCCTCACTAAAGATTGTTTCTTTGGTTGTTATGATACTCGCACTCGGAATTACAAATATGGAACTCGAATGTCTTTTTAAGCGTCTTCAAATATTCACCTCATCTGGTTTTATCTGCACCAGTAGATAAAATGAGGACCATAATCTCAATAGTTTGCGTTTAGATTTGTCATAACGTTCTACACTGTCTGTATTCTAAAATTAACATAGAGGGTAAATATAGTTCTGTGGTTGATTTTTTGTTTAGATTCTCTGCTCTTGTAACTAAGGTGAATTAGTTAAAGGTCCTATATTACGCAAAATGGACTTTAAGCCATGTTATAATGTTGTTACCTCATCAAAAACATATCCGGAGTTGTGTTTTGTTTCATTCACACATGTTTGATTAACCCTTTATTATCAGTCTGTCCACGTCTCCAAAGCTCAAAATGCCCTGCTCCACCTTGTGATGTCATGAAGCGGTAGTTTTTACGTGATAACACTACCCATATTACCACATGATATCACAAGGTACAACAGAGTGTTTTCCGTTGGAGAGAAGAACTCAGCCTAAATATGCAGGGTTTGTGTGTTAACATAGGCAGAAATCACGGGGAGGACAGGGGGATCCGAACCCCCCCGACTATGCTCCCCCTCTCCCCTCTTACTGTCCCCCTCTCCCCTTGCATTAACGCTTTATAAAAAATAGCGAATTATGGTAAAACCTATTTATATATTAGAATATATACAACATCCACACAGTTCACTGTCATTAAATAAGCCTGAAAATGAAAAACCGATCCACCCCTCTTTGTTGTTAAACATTGGTTTAGTCTGTTGCTCCGGCGACATGCACGGGGTGTCAGGGCTGTACATTTGCTGTCATTTTTTGCACGAAAGAGACAGAAAAACGGCAAAAATATGTCCAGCATTTATTTCAGAGAAATTCAGAAATTCAATTTTCTTATTCTGCTTTGTTACTTGTAAAAGTGTCACGTGTTCACAGTATTGTCCAAACATGGCAAAAAGGTGAATGGATATTAGTAATTTACTCTGCGTTTTGGCGAACTATGACCTAAGTTTCGCGGTTTGCTAAATTTAATGGTATTGCCTTTGAAGAGTGAATATATATAACTAGGCACGGGATCCTAAAAAGGAAGGAGGGGCAGGTGGTTACAAAACTTTAACCACACTCCGTGTCAGGTAAGTTTCTAAACCAAAACTTATAAAAGTTTTGGTTTAGAAATTCAGGACACAATCCCGGAGGGAAACGATGAGTATATGCCAGCTAGATACAATATCTGAACTCGTAAGATGCTTCTGGACAGTGTGTGACCAGAGGTGCTCTGAGATAAAATATCAAATGCTGCCAACTGAATTAACAGCAGTGCAGGTCACAACACAAGTCACAACTGTGCCCTGCACCAACAAATGGCACCTACTCAGGTTTTAGCCATTGGGTTATAACATCTGTGCCAAGTGCCAAAAGCACAGTGTATTTTCTTACCGGTAACAGAAGAGTTGAAGAAACAGTGTCTCCAATGCGGGACTTTTACAGTGTCTCAAAGTCAAAGTGTTGTGCTTAATAATATCCACATTAAGTCACAGTCTGCAGCGTCCGCACAAAATGTTGAAACCAAACACGTAATATGAACCAAACTCTGCCAAAAAACTCGTCCTCGGTCCTGGTAAAAGCGTAATTCCCAGGTAAATGTGGTGTGGTAAATATATCCACAGTATTTTGTACAGTTGCACACATAGTTTATTTGTAAATATATTAAACTGTTTACTGAAGACCTTTCCGTAGGCAAATATTCGCTAGCAGGCTAATAATAGCCTCATCATAATAACATAGTTATTGAATTTATGATTAGGTATCGTTACAACTCTCTTCAAAGGATAGTTCTAATTTCCATCTAATTTCCATCTAATTTTCATTTCATATCACTTCGAAAGGATCAATAGCTGTTCTAAAATGTAAGCAGCCATTTTGATTCAGTAACAATACTTCTCATGGTGAAAAACGCATTAGCCCTGTACGTCAGACGGCATCGCATCTGCATCTGACTCATGATGGAGAAGTATCTCACCAAACAGAACAATCAGAGACTCCAGATGCGGTGAAATAGTGAAGCTGGCACAGATGTGTTCACTCATGTAAGGACTCCGCATCACTGCCACGTCGCTGCTCTCATGGAGAACACTGCACCGTGTACTAACTACATGTGTAGCTTGGCTTTGGTATCGCATGTAGTTTAAAGAGTGGGTATTATGCTAAATCAGGCTTTTGGAGATTTCTACCAAGTTATGACATTGTTCCCTCATTAAAAGTGGTTTTCTGCGTAATATGGGCTCTTTAAAGCTTATACAGTATATCTGCACTGGGGCAAGATGAGTTTTGCTTAAATACATTTCAAAATGGCAGCTCTGGATTATTTTTGCAAAGTTACAAATTCAAACTGGGTGAGGCTTAGGCATTACGTATTTGAGTTTAAACTTCTGATCTTGCTTTTAGTGCATGTGTTTGCCCATCTGTCATGTCCAGCGCTAACCTTTTCAAACACACCCGTAATACCATGAACAGCAGGGAATGAAAGAGAGAGGGGGAGAGTAAAAGAGAGGGGGATAATGGAGAGAGAGGGAAACAGGGACAAAGATGGACGGGATAGATAAAGAGTGAGAGGGAGAGGAAGAGAGAAAGATGGAGAGAGAGGAGGAGAGCAAACGAGGACGAGGGAGAACGGTGGAGGAAGGAGAGAGAGTGGTGGAGAGAGAAAATGGTAGATTGAGAAAAAAGACAGGGGGACGAGAGAGAAAGGGGGGAGAGAAAGATGCAAGAATAGACAGAAAGGAGAAAGAGAGAGATGGAGGGCGAAAGACAATGGAGAAATAGGGAGCGAGAGAGTGGTACCGAAAGAAAGGGGCAGACTGACAAAAAAGAGAGGGGGAGACAGAAAGCGTGAGAGAGGGGGAGAGAAGGAGAGAATGGAGAGGGAAAGAGAGACAAAGATGGGTGGGGAAGAGGAGAACAGGGGGAGAGAGAGGGAGAGAAAGAAAATGGGAGAGAAAGATAGAGAGAGGGAGAAAATATATAGAGAGAGAGAACAAGGGAGAGAAAGACATAAAAAGAATGGAGAGAAAGGAGAGTGCGAGGGGAAGTGGGCAAAAGACAATGGATAAAGAGGGAATGTGAGTGGTGGAGAGAGACAGAAAGAAAAGGATAGATTGAGAAAAAGAGAGAGATAAGAGATAAGAGAGGGAGGTGCAGAGAGAGAGAGAGAGCAGAAAAAAGACAAAGGGTTGGAGCAAAAGAGATAGAAAGAAAGAGTGAGAGAAGAAAGAGAGGGAGGGGGGGAGGTCTTGTTCTTAAAGGTTAACTGACTTAGCACAGAGACATTTGTCTGAGCCCTGAATGAACACGCAGCTCAGTGAGATGTGAGGGAGTGAAAGGCACCCCCGGAGAACAGGGCACACATCATAATTATAGTTTATATGTTCAGATAGACACATGACAGGCACCAGCAAATACACTGCCCCAGTAAATAGACTATTCCGTTAGACTATCAGGATTTCATTATAGACAACAAGGCGTGATAGCAACGGTTTAATACAAAGGCTGTTGTTGAGCACTGTCAGCATATAGTGTATCCCAGCTGTAAGGTTGTGAATTATGCATTATATAGGATTTTGAGTTTCGCCCATTGAAAACAATACATATTCTCAATGTTTTTATTTGGTAAAAATGGCTATGTGATGTTTTGGAAGATTTGTGTGTGAACCAACTTTTTTATTCTTTCAAATAATAAAAGAGTGAGCACAGAGAAGTGGGCGAAGATAGGGAGTAGGTGGAAATGGAACATTTCTGAGCATTCAAGCCTCAAATGCAGGACAATGCAGGATTACTCAATGAATCAATCAAAATACAACTATGAGGAAGCTAATGGTGAGGAAGCTCATCAAATTGGCCTCGTCTCACAAGTCTCTTTTCACAATAGAGCACAACAGAACAAAAAAAAAAAAGTTTATTGTCTAAAATGACTAAAAGCTTAAAAAATGTAAGGTAAAAAGATAAAGAGCTTTAAACTACTCGCTTTTGTGCAATACTTGAACCTCAACCAAGACGTACACAGGCACACATTGACACAGTTTTGATAGACTGCAACATATGATCAGCAAAATTATATTGCAAATTAAAATTATTATGTATTATAATGGCCCCGCCCGCTCACTCACTAATGCCCTGGCCACTTCCTGAATATCGTATACACTCACACACTGTTGGGTTTCCATCCTTTTGGGGACATTACACGCTACAAAAAGTAGTAACTGTAAATTAATATAACTGAAATGAATCATATTTGATGAAGATTTGACTTGACAAGTAAATCTAAAAACTATGTACCAATGGGAGACTTTGAGAACTTAGAGATAAGCAGGAGAAGGTCAAATAAGAGTCAGGTTTGTGGAGATGCAAGCCCGCTCACAGTATGTTTTTCTATGTTTTTTGGTTCAGTAAACACAACCAGCCTAACTTTTTTTTCTTTTTTTTAAAAAATAATGCGATTGAGGACTTAATATAGTTCTTGTTTCAAAGTTTCAAAAAAAAAAAAAAAAAAAAAAATCTCTAGCAGAGATCTGGGGCGCTTTTATTTTTCGATTAGCATTAGTACAGTCTTTTGGCTGCGCTCCAATTTGTAAATGAGGCGAATCGCTGTCTCCTTTAAAGCCTGTTATAATTACCAACTCCACTGCTGCCGCTCTAATGGCCCCGCCCACCCACTCACTAATGACCCGGCCACTTCCTGAATGTCACACACTCGCACACACGTTGGGTTTCCATGCTTTTGGGGGTACAGTAGGTACTTTTTGGGGTACAGTAGGTACTTTGTGTAACATTTCCATAGAAACAAGCAGGAAGAGGCCAGGTAAGAGTCAGGTTTGTGGAGATGCAAAACCCACTCATAGTAAGGACTCATGTTTTTCTGTTTTTCAGTGCAATAAATACAACCAACATGAAAAAAAGGTGCTTTTATTTTAGTCTATATATTGCCTAAAATGTTACATACTGTGGCTTTAAATTAGGAAAAACAACAACAGTTTGAAATTAAGAAATAAAATCCTATGATACTGAAAAAATGTCTTGTTCCATTGATAGATAATTTTACTTGGCTTGTCTAATCTACTCAAATTTAGAAAATTAAGTTTATAATTCAAGTAATTTTAACTCACCTAAACATTGCTTTCTGCAGTGCATTGACTTACATTCATTTCCTGATAGGACTGTCAAAATTATTTTGAGCATTCATTTGAGCAGGTATTGATCATCAAAAAAGTCACATTCACACGACAGCAACTTTTCTTGAATAGCTTTAGAATGATCTTGAGTTGTATCAGAGTAAGTATAAGACCACATAGACTAGTATACGCCCATGGACGACTACGGAACCTACCTGGGCGATTGAAGGATTACACAGATATAAGGCCACATGGTAATATAAAAGCAGGTACTACAATTTAATGTGGAAAATCACATTCTATTGTCAAAATAAGGAGTGTTTATCGAAAAAATCAAGTTTGAAATTTTTATATCGTGGCAACACTATTTCCTGGAGACTGGTCCTAACCTTAACCATAATCACTACTTGCCTAAACGTAACCTAAACCCTAACCTTAACCTACTTTAACCCATATCTGGCCTGATGTTTGTCCCCATAAATGAGGCAGGTCTCCATGATGTGAGTGTGTGTACAGATTTGAGTCCCCACAATGAGATGAATATCTGCCCACACATTTAATCTGAGGATGCTCTGGCAGCTCATTCATTTCTCTGCTTCATCACAATATGTGGAGAACTGGGGAGTGTAGTCATTACAACTAAACCGGGACTAAAACAGGTCAAAACTAGGAAAGTCACGTCTAAACCAGGAATAAACCAGGTCTAAACTAGACTATATCAAGTCTAAACCAGGTAAAAACTAGAACTAAACTAGGGTCTAATTTAGGACTATACCAAATCAGGACTGAACCAGCTCTAAATCCAGACTACCAGGTCTAAACTAGAACTAAATTGAACTGAAATAGGTTAAAACTATGGCTACATCGTTTCTAAACCAGGAATAAAGAGTGTCTATCTTAGGACTATACCAAGTCTAAACCAGCTCTAAACCAGCTCTAAACCAGGTCTAAACTAGGTTGACTCTAAACCTCAACTAAACCAAGTCTAGACCAGGACTAAGGGCAGTACAAAATAAACTCTATACCGGGACTAAACCAGGTCTAAACTAGGTTGACTCTAAACCTCAACTAAACCAAGTCTAGACCAGGACTAAGGGCAGTACAAAATAAACTCTATACCGGGACTAAACCAGGTCTAAACCAGGTCAAAACATGACAAAACTATAGGACAAAATAATGTTTAAACCAGGAATAAACCATGTGTTAATTTACTACATCATGTCTAAACCAGGTTCAAACCAAGACTAAACAGGGTCTTAAGTAAAACTAGACAAGCTCTAAATTAGAGATATACCTAATCTAAAGCAGGACTAAAACAGGCCACTAGGACTATACCATGTCTAAAACTGGAATAAAGCAAGACTAAACCAGGACTAAACCAGGTAAAAACTAGGACTAAACCAGAACTGTTTAACTTAGGACTGAATCAGGTCCAGACTAGATCTAAAGACTGTTTAAACCAGGACTAACCTCCTAGTCCCTGGAGAGGTTTGCTTACATGTTTTGTTATAATGCGGTAACCCTAGAAAACCTACCAGACAGAGGTAGAACACGTGAACTGCAAGCACAATTTACAGTTCCTTTCTGCTAAGCTAACCACTCTGCAACTGTGCCGCCAATCAACTCCAAAGCTGTACTAGATCCCGCCCACCCAATCACTTAAGCTCCCACGACTTTCTGAAATGTCAACTCACCGAGACAGCTAGCATACGCACACACACAAGCGCGACACGTTTTAGCACTTGTGTTAAATCTGCCAATGCGCCGCGCAGTGGGTAATTCATGCTAGCCTTCGTCAATGTCAGGTCTGAGCTGGCCAATTAGCTACAGCGCCGCTAATGAAGACCCAAGCTAGCGAGCGGTCAATAGCACGACAGACAGGAGGGTGAGGCGTTAGAAGAAAAGGAGTTATAATAGAGGGAAGGGAGAGAAGGAAATGTGACGGATTTTTGAGTGGGGGTATTAGACTTCTATGGGGTATTAACTGTTAACACGTAACATATTTAGATCACCATGTTACCTTTTATTGTTTTGAAAATGCTACATTTGCCAAAAACAGCACATTAACATGTTTTATAGATTTCACTTTTGTTTTTGATGCTCTGAGTCACAGTCAACACAATCGGTGTGCATCCGCTAATGAAAACTACTGCACACCGCATCAGGTTTGTGAAGCTGCAGAGTATTGTTTTGTATCATGCTTTTGTATATTTATGAAAAATGGCCTTGTGGGAGTATGGGTGATGTAGGCTTGTGGGCTGAGCATTTTATAGACTCGTGCTGCTAACCGTCAGGAGGGTTCGAATAGGGCCTGGGAAAGATTGCTAAATTACTGAAACATGCAATGATGATATTCAGGCATGTTTTTGATAAGGGAACAACTAGTATATATATAAATGGACATAGCTAACCTGCCAACAACAGCGCTCCAAATAGGTAGTCGCTCCTGATTGGCTCTTTGGTAGCTATGATACTCGCGTTCAGATTTCCAAATATGGGACTTGGCTCCAGATTAGCCGCTATAACCACTAGCCTCATTTGGCTGGAGCTGAATGCTATAGGTGACATCACACTCACTACTTTAAACAGTCTCTAACAGTTCTAATACCACTTTTTTAAAATCCAATCTGATACCTGGCCTTAGTTTACTCGCTGATACCAGTCTGATACCGCATAGTGCCAAGAATTAGACTAAGACCACTCAATAAATCTACTAAAAGGTTATCTCTATCTTCTACCTTGTCATTTTCTAACACACAGTGTGGATAAAAACAGCAGCACATGGCTAATTCTCTGTAGCGTAGTTATTTTACTTTTCAGCGTCCACACCAAAGGCTAACTGAAGGTAACACAAATGTCTGTCGTTTTCTGTCGGTATTAGCGTGTTGTAAGTGTCTGCAGAGCCTCCACAGTCTGCATTTAACCTACTCTGAGTGTTAGCATTAGCGTTAGCCACAGAGATAAAAAGCAGCTGCTCTTATCTACGGGTCCTTATTTAAAAAAATACAGAGTGGTATCGGATCAGTGATTTGGTCTGAACAGTCGCCGATATGATACCTGAAAAATATGCTGTTTAACCCTAGTTATAACATGGAAGCTCCAGTTATATTATGCACATAATAGTTTTGCATAATACTTCCTCTTTGGAAAGTTTGGCATTAACCTACTAGCTTTTGTTATTCTGCCCATACTGTATATAAAAGTCTATTATGTACCTTTTGTTAATGCATGCCCTTATTTTTACTTTATCATAGTTTATATTATTACTCTTTGTTAATGTTGCCCCATAACGTCAAAGCAAGTTCCTAGTTTGTGAATTTTGCGCCACTCCCCTCGGGCTGGAGGCTATGGTCCATTCAGACCAGAACTTCTTGCCACAAGAACAGTTTTTTCCCCTCTGCTGTTGGACTCATGAACCCTCTATAGTCACCTGTCCTTTTATAACACCAGTTGTATAACACCAGTCAGTCACCAGTTATATCACCAGTCACTGTATCTATCACCTGACATGGACTCATGAACCCTCTATAGTCACCTGTCCTTTTATAACACCAGTCAGTTATAGTTTTACAGTTGTATAACACCAGTCAGTCACCAGTTATATCACCAGTCACTGTATCTATCACCTGACAATTTATAGCCAATTTTTACTAGTCACCTTATATTAATGCATGCCCTTGTTTTTATTTTATCATAGTTTATATTATTATTCTTTGTTTAATGTTGCCCCATAACGTCAAAGCAAGTTCCTAGTTTGTGAATTTTGTTCACTGATCAAGGCAATAAAATGGATTCTTGCAGTTTGTGGAAAAAAAAAAAAAAAAAAGTTGAGAAGAAAAGTACAAAAGGAAGTAGTGCCAAGTTCTAAAGCAGAATCCCTCTACCTGTCATCAACACAGAAAATTCCATCCAAAATGCAGGGACAATTTACGCACAGTTAAGGTTATCTGGCAGTTTAAACATTCATTTAAACAAAATAAAGGTGTTACAATTTATATACTAATATATATTAGTTTAATCCTTACATAACTATTGTGCAATTCAGACTCGTTTTGATCCTTTTTAACATTATGGTTGCAAGGTAACAGTTATGAAAAAGTTTGCATTCATGTTCTAGAATTTGATGTTATAATTTCAGATGGAGGGCAGGGGTCTATATAAGTCTATGGGAGATTGACGGTTTTTGAAATAAATATCCAAACTTATGATCCACAAACAATGAACCTTATCACTATTTGTTTGGAATTAGCTCCACAAACTTGTCATATTAATCTCATGGCTTCAGGGCCTTTCAGCTGACAACAATCAAATCTTCGGGGTTGAATAATGGTACCACCTTTTGAAGCTTTGTGCCAGTTTTTGTGGATAGGCCCAGTAATTACAGTAATTAACCATAAACCAATTCTATAAATCTGCAATCTGACAGTTAAGCAGCAAAATCCACAGAATTCTGTCCTGTCCTCCAGCTCAGTTTAAACTACAGGTGTTCTGCAATATTGTGATGTCATGTGAAAGCGACCTATGGGAATGTTAAGTGATGATGTCACTTCCGGGTCCAACTGGCAACTTCAGAGCTAATATTTTCTAGTTTTGTTTTTCAACAAATGGAGCTCAACAGTGACGGCCCACCCGTTTCCGGAAGTAAATTTTCCATAAACAAAGCTCTTTATGCCTGTTCCCTTGTGAGGGGTCAGTCTACTTTAAAGTGCATATGATTCATGTTATTTTTTTTCTAATTATTACTTGAACACAGACTATTTGCGCCACTCCCCTCGGGCAGGAGGCTATGGTCCATTCAGACCAGAACTTCTTGCCACAAGAACAGTTTTTTCCCCTCTGCTGTTGGACTCATAAACCCTCTATAGTCACTTTATAACACCCACTACTGTATTTATCACCTGTCCTTTTATAACACCAGTCACTTTATGTCACCAGTCACTGTATCTATCACCTGACAATTTATAACACCAGTCACTTTATAACACCAGCCTTTTGTTATTCTGCCAATACTGAATATCAAGTCTATTTTTTTACCTTATATTAATGCATGCCCTTATTTTTATTTTTAGCATAGTTTATATTAATATTCTTTGTTTAATGTTGCTCCATAATATCAAAGCAAGTTCCCAGTTTGTGAATTTTGTTCACTGACAATGGCAATAAAACAGATTCTGGCAGATTGTGGAAAAAAAAATGCAAAAGGATTGGGTTGAATAATGGCACCACTTTTTGAAGCTATTGTCAAAAACAAAACAAAAAAAATCACTTTTGTTTATTTATGCTGACAGAGAAGACGCTGAACTTTGTGCCAGTTTTGGCTTCATGTAGATAGGCCCAGTAATTACAAAGATATTAACCATAAACCTGATCAACAAATATGTAATCTGACAGTTAAGTCAATTTCCTATTTATTTTTCTCGACTAGACTTTACACTTTAGACTTTCCGCAAAAAATGAATACGCTTTTTGAAAAGTCTATGGGAAAAATTGATGGAAATTTTGCGAGAGTCGGAAAAACAACAGTGGACAGCGACAGGTTTAACTGAACACAACATGACTGAATGAAAGCAGAGAGAAGGGCTGTGTTATAGCACTGTTGATTCTTGATTATGATTAAAACACTTAAAAAAACAAACAAATAAAAGATCAATAATTTCCACATCTCAGACAAAAAGCTGATGAATCCAGTTTGTTTCCGTGAGATCCAGCTTGATAAAAACATGTATGGTTATTATTAGTCCATAAATACTTGTGTGTCAGTCCAATCTAATGATTATTTATGACAGAAACTAATCAGAGTTTAACCTTTAGACTTTTCTTCTGCCAGAGCCCAGAATGACCCGAATGTAGTGAGCTGTGTGTCCAAATCACTCTGTGAGAGTGCACTATAGAATCCGCTAAAGTGCAGGTTTAGGTTGTGAATGGGGGGTTAGGGACTTCTGACACAGCTTTAATTAAAAAAAAAAGTAAAAAAAAGTTGTTGTTTTTTATTTTGTTAAACCTTAAATATATTTATGCTAACTATGTGTCAATGAAATGAGTAGTCTAACCTGTGGTATGCAGTCTGATCTCTGAGCAATATCTGGCAATGAAGCGTAAAAACATCCTCGTGGTGCGGTTAATTCATGCGGTCAGGGTGGATGTGACCTGTCCTGACCGTGACACATCGTCCAGGGGGAATAAAAATAACGGAGAGGCCTGCAGGCTGGAAAAATAGGTTAAAAAAACACAACAAAACGCTAATGGAGAGAGCAACGTGACACAAGTGAACACTTCCAGACGGTTTATAAGTAATGGAAAACAAAAACAAAAAAAGTAAAATAGGGGGAAAAAAAAATACTTTTTTAAGCAGTTTTAAGCTCTTTTTAACTTTTTTTTCCAATTTGATCAGCACATTTAGCAATACAGATAATATTAGGTTTTTTTGTTGTTTTTTATATCTATATCTATCTATATCTATCTATATCTATCTATCTATATATATAAAGTAAGGCTTCAATTTTTGTTTGTCATTTAAAGATGTGGTATTATGCAAAATGTACAGTTAGCTGTAAGATTCTGTCCAGTGCTCAGTCCACAAGCCTACGCCATCCATGCTCCCACATGACAGTTCACTTAAAATAGGTTGAAGTATGTCTGTCAGCGTCGCTATGTTTGTTTTGGTTCACTTGGGCGCTTGGCCTTTGGCTTCTGCACAAACCTCAATGCTGCTCAGTGATTGGTTCGCCCGCCCGATTAACCTTACAGCAGGATAATGCCAAGATGGATTCTCGTGAGTTTGTGAACTCACAAATATTGCAAGAATCCATCTTGCTGTGGAAATTTATATTAAAACAGCCTGGTTGTCAAAATCTTAAAATCTGTAGCCTGGCTGGTAGAGAATAAGACAAATGAGCCAAACACAGGATTACAACAAACACAGGATTTAAGTTAATTGCAAATTAAATGGGATAGTTTTATATTGACATTAGATTTAGATGGACATTGGTTTCTGTCCTGGATCACCACCACTGGATTCAAACAAGTTTTACTTGGTGAGCTTTTGCAATACAGACTTTATTTCATTTAAAAGGAAATCTTCATCTACAAAGACTGGCAAATCAAAGGACAATGTCTTTTGGAAATGCAAAATGCTTAACTGGAATTCTCTAAACATACCCAATGGCCTTACTTCTGATCCTTTAATATTTTTGATTCATCACACAAAAGCTAAAATGTCCATATTTCAATTACTTGATTGGACTTTTTGGCTCCAAAATCTCACATGTGTACCACAATGCTCCTCAAACATCGTGCTGCTTATACAATCCCAACAAAAATGGCCCTCCCCCACTCCTGATTTCCTCACTTTTGGGACACAGTTGATAGACCACTCATCCTTTTAAGCCATTGAAAAGTTGCAAGTGCTGTGATGACTGTAGCTCCGCCGTTGACTAAGCTGTGAGACATTGTGAAAAGGTGAACATGTTTTGCTACACTTTGCTTTACATAATATCTAGTATTGGGACCTACTTGAATTTATTCTCCAGAGTAAAGTTTGAGAGTCATTATGGCTAACTACCAAACAGTCATGGATGAAAAAGGGTGAGAGTCCCTGCATAGCTAAGTGTAAAGATGGGCTGAACTTTCCTCATGAGGGAGAGTATATTCAAAGGGGAGGTGCAACTCCATCAGGTCTAAGAATGGAGATATTATGTAAGTGCAAAATGCATGAAGACAAATGTTAAGGTATGTCATATCAACACTAAGGTAGCATTGAAATCACATTACCAACATTTAACATTGAATTATTTTACTTCTCTAATTCACTCACAATGTGTTTAACAGTTGAACCGTTGCACAACAACAAGGAAATGACTGGATGCAGTTTTAACTGATCCACTTATTTTTTTTCATTTCTTTATTACTTTATATTTCTTTTTTACAACGTTTTATTTCTTTGTTTTTTTGCCTAATCACTGCAGTGACAGTGATTAGGCAAAAAATGCATGCCCTAAGAAAAGTCAAACTAGTACCAAAAACCCTCCTCAATTGTAACTGGAAAGAAGAAACCAAATTCTTCCATGAATTCTCAAAATTTTAATGAGCTCTCTTAAAAACAAAATGAAGGTCTAATCAAAGCCGGAAGTGATCACAAATCTTTTTGTTTCATTCACACATGTTTGAGTAAACCTGATTTATTAGTCTTTCTACATCTCCAAAGCTCATAATGCTCTGTTCCACCTTGTGATGTCATGTAGTGATAGTTTTCAACCTAACAGCCACCTTTTACCTTTAGTTCAACAGAGATGGGCAATTCCAGGGCTGAAATTATCCAAATGATTCTAGTGAAGGTGTGTGGAGATTAAAAATCTAGCGGAGCACTTCCTGTACCGCATGAGGATTAAACCAGGTCTAAACCAGGACACAACCAGGTTGAAATTAGGACAATACCAAGGACTAACCAGGTAAAAACTAGGATCTAAACCATGTCTAACCTAAAACTAAATCGGGTCTAAGCCAGGACTAACCTCCTACTCCTCCTCTTTCTCACCTTACCTGCCGCCTTCTCACGCTGTAAACAAGGACAAGTCCTGACACATTCGGTTTAAACAAACACAACCTATACAACAAACCCAGACTGTAACTCCAGCAATGTCTAAACTTTTAGGGATCCACGTTCTTTCTTCCTCTTAATCCAGTCCAGGTTCATCCTTTTCTCTGTTCTTTTGCCAAAAGTCCACCACAAAATAAAAAGAGCGATAGGCTGCTGCTCACAGGTTAACACGATGCTATTGAGCACACATCATCACACTTAAATTTACTTTATCCACAGTTTAACCTTCATGCAAACAGTTTTTGTTTTTTTGTTTTTTTTTTGCAGAAACGATTCAATAAAGTAAAAATATAAATGTATTTAAATACAAAATGTGTACTTTTGAATGTGTTTATTCTGTTAGGAATAGATCTAGTTTTGCTCAGGGCAGATCCAACAACCAATGTGCCTTCTTGAAGCTCCCTGACCCTTCACCAGGAGGAGCTATTGCACCCCTAGCACCCCTAGTTCCTGTGGTTATGTATCTGCCCCATCTGCCCCACAGGCTTTAATTACAGTGGTTACATCAGAGCTGGCTAGAGCTTTCATGCATCATGCAAAATCTGTCTCGTCAGGTCCTGGTATGTCCATGTTACGTGAGGTCATGTTAGGCTAAAGGCCCATGGGTTCACATGGAGGAGGGCACGGTAGGTCTAAGGCCAGATACCGAGACCACATCTGTAAATATTATTATTATTTTTTTTTTTACACAAAATTGATTCTTGTGAGCTTTAAGCCATGTTATAATTTTACCTCATCAAAAACATACTTGGGAGTTGTGTTTGTTTCATTGTGAGCTTTAAGCCATGTTATAATTTTACCTCATCAAAAACATACTTGGGAGTTGTGTTTTGTTTCATTCACACATGTTTGAGTAGCCCTTTATTATTAATTTTCTACATCTCCAAAGCTCAAAATGCTCTGTTCCACCTTGTGATGTCATGAAGCGGCAGTTTTCAAGTTAAGATGCCTTTTATCTTTTGTTCAGTAGAGATTAGCAATTCCAGGGCTGAAATTATCCAAATGATTGTAGTGAAGGTCTATGGAGTTTAAAAACACAGTGAAAAAACCCTCAAACCTGTGTTCAGGTGAGCTGACTTTTAGAAACTTTCTCTTGTTTAAATCCAGTCAGATTGTGTTTATGGAAGGCCAGCAAGGTGAATCACAATTTGAATGGATGCATTTAGCAAATCGCAAAGGCTGCAGTTTTTGAAGTATGACAATTTCCTCCACAAGCAACAAATGTTCAAATCCAGTCTACATCAGGACTAAACCAAATCTACATCAGTAGAAAACCTGAACCAAACCAGGACTAAACCAGGACCAAACCAAGTCTGCATCAGGACTAGACAGGAACCAAACCAGGACTAAACATCGACCAAACCCAGTTTACATCAGGACTAAACCAGGACCAAACAGTCTACATCGGGACTAAAACAGGGCCAACCCTGTGTACATCAGGGCTAAACCAAATATAAAGCAGGACCAAGCCAAGTCTAAACCAGAACTAAACCAGGACCAAACCAGAACTAAACCTGGACCAAACCCAGTTTACATCAGGACTAAATAGGGCCAGCCCAGTCTAAATTTGGGCCAAACCAAGTTTAAACCAGTCTAAACCAAAACTAAACCAGGACAAACCATGACCAAAATCTGTCTACAGCAGGACTAAACCAGGACCAAACCAATTCTAAACCAGAACTATACCAGGACTAAACCGGGATCAAACCAATTCTAAACCAGAACTAAACCAGCACTAAATCAGGACTAAACCAGGACTAAACCAACTGTAAACCGAAACTTTACCAGGATTAAACCAGGACTAAACCAGGACCAAACCCAGTCTACACCAGAAGTAAACCAGGACCAAACCTAGTCTACACCAGGACTAAACAAGGACTAACCCAATTCTAAACCAGAACTAAACCAGGACTAAACCAGGACAAAACCTAATCTACACCAGGATAAAACCAGGACCAATCCTAGTCTATACCAGAACACACCCTCATTCTAACCCTCACTGGTACTTTTAGCTCTGATCTTAATCTGCTCTAGGGTCAGTTTAATGTTTGCCAACACAGATATCTGAGAAGTTCACTCCTATCACTCTGGCCCTGGTGTCAGATGCCTCCCATTCAATTCTCCTATATCCCTGTGTGCCACATGCCCCGCCGTCCTACTATATCCTTGTATGTCAGATGCCCTCCCATCCCCATACCCTTATATAACATGTCAAAAAATTATCCCTGGCCTTCGAATGTATGTATAGTAATACTAATATTTAGCTGAATGAAGCGGTAGTTTTCAAGTTAAGATACCTTTTACCTTTTGTCAAGTAGAGATTAGCAATTCCAGGGCTGAAATTATCCAAATGATTATAGTGAAGGTCTACGGAGTTTAAAACACAGTGGGGCACTCCTGTATTAACACAGTGGAGCACTTCCTGTATTACCACAAGACATCACAAGGTGATGAACAGAGTGTTTTCTGTTTGAGAGAAGAAAAAACATTCTGTTCTGTTTTTCCTTCAAATGTATATTTAGTAGTATTAATATTTAGATATATCTATACTCCCATCTTTTAGCAGGACTAGGACCAAGCCAGGTCTAAATTAGGACTAAACCAGGATCAAACCAGTATCAAACCAAAATGACCAAACTCAGTTTAAGTGGCTCAAAATTAAACAAAATGAATAAACAAACATATTAACAAGAAAAGAGGCACCAGCAGATCTACAGATGCCCTGCACTTACCCAAGCCCCGTCCTGGTCCTAGTCTTGAACCAGGTCTAGTCTTGGTCCTGATTCCAAAGTCTACGCTCCCAAGAGGTGATCTTTAGATGGTCGCTCTTCTCTCGCTCCTCTCTTTTTCTGTCTCGCTCTGCCCTCCCTCTCCGTCAACTCTGAGCTTTTCTCTGCCCTCTCTATTTCTTTATTTCCACTCTCTCTCCTCCTCTGGTCTTTCTCTCTTTTCCCCTCATCCTCTCGCTCTCTCCTCCCTCCCTCTCCCTTTGAGCTTTCCTTCCTCCTCCCTCTCTATCTTTCTTTCCACTCTCTTGCTCTCTCGCTCTCCTCCTCTGGCCTCTCTATCTCTCTTTCCTCTCATCCCCTCACTGTGAAAAAAACAGAACTAGTTCTTTTTAAACGATTTGCAGTGGTTCCTTACTTACCTTGTGCATTCTGAGCATCCAAATGATGGATTCTCAGAATGCATCATGATGAGTTTAGAAGCGCTTTTCACAACTTTCAGAGACCAGAGCGGAATTTTGCCATCACTGTAATGCTAACACCAACAGTGCACTTCCTGAGTCTCGAACAATAAAACGCTTTGTAATTAGATGCAGGTGTTACACAGTGGACTTATTTTGAGTTCAAGAGCTGCTTATACAATATATATGTATTGGGGCAAGACATTTTTTGTTCAAATACATGAGAAAAAAATCAGGTACAGGGCCTTTATTGCATTAGTGTGGAACATTCCAGGCAACGCAAAAACGTCTGGAGACAAGCAGGTCACAAAAAAGTTACATTGTGCACCTTTAACTTATCTGGCTTTTTTTTTTTTTTGATAATAATTAGTGCCGATCTGCATAGAGGGAAGTGCGTGTATGTGATGTAAACGGGGGCAGCACCCATCGGAACAGCACCCATAGGAGCAGGGGTTGGGCAGCTGCTGGACACATGTGTTTCAAATGGGTCACTCGGACACAGAAGAGGCAAACAGGTCAATGCATTTGGTCAGTTTAATTAAATTAAATCAAACTGAGTCGTGATTTTCAATTATATACAATCTAGTGTTGTCTCGATGCAAATTTCAAACGCAATTTCGACACTCAATACCGATTCCAATACCATAATGATGATTAAAAAAAAAAACACTTTCTTTAGACAATAGAATGTCATTTTCAACATAACATCATAGTATTTTCATTACCATGTGGTCTTATATCTGTGTAATCCCTCAGTCGTCCAGGTAGGTTCCATAGTGGTCCATGGGCGTAAACGAGTCTATGTGTCTTATACTTGTTCTGATACAGCTCAAGATCATTCTAAAGTTTTATTTCTGTTCTGTCAAATGAGTATCGAGTTTAGATAATAGTTTTCATATCAGTTAGTATCTGATACTTTTGACAACCCTACTGGCAACTTGGGTTCTGCTGTGCTTTTTAGCTCAAGATCATTCTAAAGTTTTATTTCTGTTCTGTCAAATGAGTATCGAGTTTAGTAATAATAGTTTTCATATCAATTAGTATCTGATACTTTTGACAACCCTACTGGCAACTTGGGTTCTGCTGTGCTTTTTTTTTTTTTAAACAGTGTAGTGCAGGCTAGAAACAGTTCCTTTAAACATGTAGCAAAAAAAAACAAAAAAAACATTGAAAATCCCAAACTGAAAAACAAGCAAAACAAATGATGCAAGTACAAAACGTAGGTGCTTTTTCTAGGTCCACACTGAAACCATATTGAGTTTTGCTTCTTGACAGATGGGGCTGTTTTGTCAAATTTCAATTTAAACCACCATCACGAGAATCAAATCCGCTGCAGCTGTAGGCAACACAAAATGAAAGCTATGATTGATACAGAGGGCTCTGGGTTATGGAGCAAAAATGGCTGAATTTTCTGCAAGGTGCCATAGGGATAAATGTGTCACGGCCAACATTTGAGACAATATACTCTTACTGTGGCAGAGTGGTTAGCCCGTCTCCTCCTCTGAGTAAGGAGGCTGTTAGACTCCTCCTATCAAAACAAGTATAAGACCACATAGACTCGTATACGCCCACGGACCACTATGGAAAGTACCCAGACGACTGAGGGATTATACAGATATAAGGCCACATGGTAACATCAAAGAAAATACTACGGTTTTATACTGAAAATCACATTCGATTGTCTAAATAAAGTTTATTTATTTATTTATTTTTTAATTATTATCATTATGGTATCGGAATCGGTATTGAGTATCAATCCTACTCCTTAGTATTGAAATTTACTTTTAAATTTTAGTATCATGACAACACTAGTGGAGTGTGCACGCCCCCCTTGAAACAAAATTACAATAATAATAATAATATATTGCTCTTGATATAAATAAACATTTTCAGTAATTGTGTACAGTAAGTGACAAGTAGTAATATTCTTGCCCAAGGACACAACAGCAGTATGCAATAGTCATAACAGTCAACCTTCCAGATATACGGCACTTTACCATCTGCATCACTGTCACAATACATTTGTGCAGCGCAGTATTATCTTTTATCTCCCAGATTCATTACCTTGAAAAAAAATATATTAAAATAATTAATAATATAATATTAAAAATATTGCCCGTAAGCTGCCAGTTAGTGTTGTCACGATACAAACATTTTAAACTCGATTTTGATACTATTTACTATACTATATTGCCCGTAAGCTGCCAGTTAGTGTTGTCACGATACAAACATTTTAAACTCGATTTTGATACTAAGGAATTCACACGATACCACAAAAAAGCTCAAAAATCACACTAAACAGCTCAAAAATCACACTAAACCTGTTCAGGAAAGCTCAAATTATGTGCTGTTAATGTGATTTTTATGCAGTATCGATGCTTTCTCAAATGAGTATCTACTTTAAATTAGTATCTGATTTTCGACACTTTTTACAACCCTACTACACGTTTAGTCCAATAAACAATTTTAACAATGTAGCCTAAGAAGTCGAATATCTGACAGTCATTCTGTTGAATACAGTTTTAATTTTGACATCCCTGCATGACATAAAAATATGTGAACTGTATAAAAATGTGTCTATGTAGGCTACAATATTGCAGATTAGTTTAAAATAAAATCAGGAATAGCCATTTTGTACTTTTCATAAAATTAATTTCCAAAACCTTCTCACCTTATTATTTTTTCCAATAGCCAACGCGAGATAAATTCATCCAAACCAAAAACATTACGCTAAAACACATTTCCGTCGCTAAATTGTGCGCATATTGGGTATAATCCGTAACGTGTGCTCGGACTGTACGATCCCGCTACACTACAGCACACGGGCAGCGCGCATTGATTGATGGACAGCCTGGATGTAATGGAGGGGAGAGGAGGGCGGAGAGGCTAAATGAATAATGAGCATGTAGCGGGCCGAGAAGACGTGCACCGCGGCGTACACCTTACCTCCCTCCACGCTGTCTCTCCACCGTCTCCTCCCCGGGGCTTCGGCTAACGCTGCTGCAGACTGACGGAGCTCCTGGACCCCGCCGTCTCTCCTCGCCGTGCCCGCCCCTCCGTCGCTGTAAGCAGCTCCGTGTCCTCCGCAAACCCGTCCATCACTGTCTGGTTAAGCCCCGGAAAGATGCACGGAGCTACGGGGAGGTGTGTTTTGTTGTGGTCCAGCGTCTCCTCCTCCCCTACCCCTGCGCTTTGTGCGTCTGGGGGAAAAAAAAACAACCAGGATTCCGTTACTGAGCCAAAAAATGTTCGCTCCGTGTTTTTGCCAAGTTGAAGTTATTTGATTAAATTGATTAAAAATCCCCCACAAATCCAGACGCAAAAAAAGAAAAATTAAAAACGCGTACGAGTAACGGCGCTGCACGATGCTCTCAAGCTCATGGGAACAGCACAAATTTAATTTAAAAAATCATATCCTTTTACACCTCTGTTTGAATCTGATGTTAATTTGAAATAAACAAAATAATAGTCCAGGCTTTCCAGAATAATCCGTCACGTTTTGCTTCGCTCCGAACGTAAACGCTCCAGAGCTCCGGTGGCTCCTTCCCCGACGCCTGTCAGCTTGCGCAGCCGGCCCAGGGAGCTCCGAAGCCGGGCAGCTTGGCAGTGAGGCACCGCTACACTGACGGAGCGCTCCGACGTCACCGCATTCTTAGCGGAGCGGTCACGTGACGCGGCCCGGGCTTGTTCAGGGGATGCGCGTAAAAAGCGACGTCTTCCCAAAGTGATGAACCAGCGGTATTATAAAAGATAAGACACGGGAGCGGTTATTGGAGACGTCCGCATTCCATGGCACGAATTAAGCAACTACGAGGCGGAGCTTATTGTGTTTCTATTATATTGCCCTCTGTTTTATCAAGCAATATAACAGGCCAGTCTCTTGCAACAACCAATCAGGATTTAGATGCCATCCATGCATGTTTGAGTAATCTTGCGATCTCTCCCAGGCCCTATTCAAACCCTCCTTACAGTTAGCTGTGAGATTCCCAGCCCACAAACCTACGTCACCCATGCTCCCACATGACAATTCTCCATAAATAGCAAAAGTTTTCACCCATGCTCCCACATGACAATTCTCCATAAATATGCAAAAGTTTGATACAAAACTGTACGCAACAACTTCACAAACCTGATGCGATGTGCAGTTGTTTCATTAGCAGGATGCACACTGAGTTGTGATAGCGCTCTGAAGGAGGGGTCATTTTGAGCAGAGCAAAGGGAGGGGAGACTCAGTGTCAAAAACAAAGTGATAGTTATACAACATGTTAATACGTTGTTTTCGGCAAATATAGCATTTTCAAAACAATAAAAGGTGACATGGTGATCTAAATATGTTATGCGTTAGAAGTTAATACCCCACAGAAGTAAAATACCCTCCTTTAACCAACTAGAATAGACCAAAATAGACCAACTTGTTCCTTCACCATAAACTTACACAAGAGTTACTTAGATTGATTCCAGATGGAGCTGAGAGGGTCAGAGGGTTGCGTCAGTCCTGCATTGTCCTGCATTTAAGGCACGATCAGAGGTATGTAGCCAAAAATTTTACTCAAGTAAAAGTAACGTTATTTCAAAATAATATTACTGAAATAGTACAAAGTAGTGGTCCAAGTAATTACTCAAGTGAAAGTAAAAAAAAAGTATTTGGGAAAACTACTGCTCAAGTAAGAGTAACTTAAACAGTAGCCTAACTGTTGGGACGTAATATCAGATTTATATTTTGAAGTTAATGTAATTTTAAGGATAAACATTAAATTATCAGATTTATATTTTGAAGTTAATGTAATTTTAAGGATAAAACATTAAATAATGCACAAAATCTGGTATTTTCAAAGGGCAAACACAAACATGAGACAAACAAAATCATATCTGAAGGAGCAGTGCAAGAAACGCAAATGTTCAAATGGTTTCATATTGTCAACATAAAACTTTTGTCACTTAGACTTACAGCGGGAAGAGTAACCAAAACTTTTACTCAAGTAAGAGTACTGTCACAGCAATATTACTCAAGTAGGAGTAAAAGTATGCTGCTTGAAAATACTCTGAAAAGTACAGTTTCTTTAAAAAGTTACTCAAGTAAATGTAACTGAGTACTACCAACCTCTGGGCATGTAAAGTTTAAAAAATGGTGACCAAAAGTGTCAAAATGTTAAAAATGAAATATGTATGTCTTAGGCTAGTTTAACAGTGAATACCCTCGGAAAGAAAAAGAAAGAATTATATAGACAACTAATCAAAAGAACACAACAAAAATGAATGCTTTCCTGTTGCGGAGAGGGTCAGATGGAACAGAGGACACCACATTTTCCCATGTGTTCCTGAATGCACCATCCTTCCCCAATCTCTACTGTCTCTTATGCGTAGCCTTTAAATATCCGGTAGAATTGATGAAGAGGAGGAGGGACTGGCCAATCTGCTTCATGCTACACGCTCTCCGTTCAATGGCATATTTCCCCCATTAGGTTAATTACTATTATTACCTCCAGTCGTAATCTACACATAATCACAGGCTTTAAGATGACAACATTCTATATACCAAGTGTTTCACTGAGACGGTGGTAGGTAAAATCTCTATTGTAAATATAAAAACCTGTAAATTAAAGGGGATGTGCCTAGATTGATTTTTTTTTTTTCATGTAATAAAGTAAATGTGTTTTGCCCCAGTACAGATGTATTGTAAAAGCAGCTCTAACGGTCAAAATACATCCACTGTGTGCTGTCTGTGTCCAATTATAAAGTGCTTTTATGGACCGTGAACCAGGAAGTAAGGCTGGAGTGTTGTTAGCATGCTAGTTGTTATTAGCATTTTTGTGACAGCATTGATACTACTTTTGGGTACCCATCTGTTTTCTTTATGATTATCTATAAAATGTTAAATTTTTTTTAACTGAGTTTATAGTAAAAGCCAAAAGTTAAATCTGTCAACTGGACAAAAAGTTGTAGGAGTGAAGATGTTTCGCTGCTCATCCAAGCCACTTCTTTAGTTCTGGTCAGGTTACTGGTGGACACTGCCTTATATCTGTCTGAAGTGAGGAGCTAACTACACTGAAATTCAAAACATTTATTGTTTACAGTTTCTGTATGTAGGCTAGGTCTATTGAACTACAATAAGTGTGCACTGTGCCTGAGTCATACTTAACATATTCAACATATTCATACACCTCTTAATGGGTGCTTTTCACATCATATTGGCATCCTGGCTAGCTCTGTAGTTCTCTTTGTTTACTTTGTTTGCTTTGGGTCTGAGGATGGAGTTATAGATGGGGGAGAAATGATGTCTAAGGCCCCCATTCCTGTTCAAGGAAGGATTGTCTTTCCCAACAAAAACTGCTTCTTCAACTCCCCTCTCAAACCATTTATTTCCTCTGGCTAAGATCTGTACCTTACTATCTTCAAAGGAGTGGTTAGTGGCTTTGAGATGGAGATGTATGGCGGACTGGGGTCCAGAGGAGCTCTCATGACGGAGTTGGTACATTCTCTTATGGTGTGGCTGGTTAGTTTCGCCAATGTAACACTCACTGCAGTCTTCA
>JACM01050862.1:0-13423 GCA_000787095.1 Periophthalmodon schlosseri | reverse complement strand
CTGAACCAGGGCTAAACCAGGACTGACAAGTTCGACACCCACATGTGCTGGTGTGTGTCCTTGGATGGCGGTGACTTTGAGCAGCAGCAGCAGTAGCGGTCCCCTATAGTAGGGACGTGTGAGCCGCTCATTACCAAACAATGGGAGCGTGTGAGCTCTGTGGGGCTGGCGGACGTTTCACTGTCACAGCGCAGACACATCCACTCACTGCACTCAATACAGGCAGAGTGTGTTTGAAAAGCTCTCCTCTTAGCTCAATGACAAGAATAAATATGAGGTCTGTTTAAAAATCCTATATTACACAAAACTGACTCTTGTGAGCTTTAAGCCAGAATGTTTTTACCTCATCAAAAACATACTCAGAGTTGTGTTTTATTTCTATCACACATGACTGAGTAACCCTTTATTGTTAGTCTGTCTACATCTGCAAAGCTCAGAGTGCGCTGTTCCACCTTTTGATGTCATGTGGTGCTAGTTTTCAAGTTAACAGCTACGTTTTACCTTTTGTTCAGTGAGATTGGCAAGGCCAGGTCTGAAATCATCCAAATGATTCTAGTGAAGTTGTATGGAGTTTAAAACACAATGGGGACACTTCCTGTATTACCTAGAGAAGAATTCAGTCTAAATATGCAGGATTTGTGTGTTGAAAACAAAACGCAACTCCGGCTATGTTTTGGTGTGGAAACAACATTATAACACAGAGGCGCTTTAAAACTGAGAAATCAACACAGCGAAAAGGACCATGCAGTTAGATTTGCACAAACATTGACTCAAAAGGGAAATGACACAGTAGCTCAAAAATGCAATATAAAAGGACAAATATTATGCCTTCATAATATTGTTATTGGACTTTAAACATGCTCTTGAGTACCTTTGCTTTGGCATCTCATGATTTAGAACTTAAAGAAGACATATTGTGTTTGTGCCTGCTATATTAAATTGCAATATTGCCGAATGGGAGCCGACATCACCAAACTGACTATGCGATGCGATGGGTGTGTACCAGTGGTGGTGAACACGATGGTATATTGAAGCAATGACGTCTTTATAAAGATTACCCAAGAATGCATGAATCATGCTAAATAAAACTTGAGAGGGTAAATGAGAAGGGAAACAACCATAACATGATTAAAACCTCCAAAAAGTTTGCATAATAGGCCCTCTTTAAAATGATGGCTATCTTCTGACAATGGGCAGCTTGTTTCTACAGTATTTCTACAATGCTGGGAGCTGGTGTTAGAACGGCATTTATTGGCAGTGGAGGGAATTACATTTGAAAAATCAAACAAACATTAGGGTTAGCACCTTTTACCAACGTGCTTACAGATACGTGCAGTTATAATAAACAGATTTTGATTTATGGACTTAAAAACAGCATAGGAGACCTCCAGAATTTTACCTATGATGTCACACAACTGGGAATTATTTACTTATTTTTTATGGGGTTAGAGGGAGCTGACGTACTAAATCAAACAAGTGTGAATAAAACACAACTCGAGGTATGTTTTTGATGGGGGAACAAGGTTTTTACAAAGATAAATGCTCAAAAAAGTCAGTTTTAAGAAATATGTGTTCTTTACATTAATCAATACATTATTTGTCCTTGGGTTGTAATTCAAGCGCATTGAGCAGTAAAAATACAATAGCCATAGAATAACTCAAACGTCTCTGCAGTGCAGTGCAGTTTAACAGGAGGACTGGTCAGGTAGGGTCAGTAGATCCTGTGTCAGGGCAGTTTGAGGTGAGTCACAGCCCTTAAAACAAAAGTGTCTTTCCTACATGCCCTGCATCACAGCAACCTCCAGGGGGAGACAGACTCAAGTCTCGAGTAACTGGCAATCAAGGGCAAGGGACTGAGATGAACTGATAACTATATCATCTTTGGAGTTGAATAATGGCACCACTTTCATGCACATTTTTGTAAAAAAAAAAAATCACTTTTTTATGTGAACTAACAGAGTAGACATTGAACTTTATGCCAGTATTTGTTTCATGTCAAAAGGCCCAGTAATTATAGAGATATTAACCATAAACGTGAACCACGACTTAATCATGAGCCAGCCTGAACCAGGACTAAATCAGGACTGAACCAGAAGTAAACTAGGAGTGAACAATAACTAAACCAGGTCTAAACCAGCCTGAACTCAGGACTGAACCAGGACTGAACCAGGACTAAACCAGGACTAAAACAGGACTAAACCAGGACTGAAGTAGGACCAAAATCAGCAATCTGACAGTTAAACAGCACATTCCACCATAGAATTGTGACCTGTCCTCCAGCTCAGTTTAAACTACAGGGATTCTAGAATGTTGCGATGCCACGTGAACGCAACCTATTGAACGATTAACATTTTACCAAACCACTCTCCTCGTTAATTACTGATTTCACGTTTTCTCTTTCTCCACAGTGACTTTTCTGTATCCCTTCATTTCCTGTGTACAGTCTGGGCTACACGGAAAGCAGCATTTGGGAAACAGTGGATTGGTATTCATGTGGCCTCTTCCTCTTGCCCCCGGAGACCTGCCTTTTAAACTGCAACTCTACGAATCGTCATCAACTTTGCTTTTTTAATCATTGAACCGCACAACCTTCATTTCAAACCAGCTGACGCAAGAGATAAAAACCGCAACAGAGTCAGTGAAAGCCTCGCGTTTGTCCTCCACTTCGGCAAACAAATGCGCCACATCCGTGAAGTCCCAGGGTGACCGGCTGATTGGGGAAAAAAGGGTCCTCGCGCCGCTGGAGATCAAATGGAGAGATGTCTGCTGGGACGGGGCTCTCATGATGTAACCCGGGTGTAACGGTACAAAGGAAGAGAACATGATTAAAGAGCCACAACCCCAGGCACAAGCCCCGCCCCCTCGCACGAGCTCAGACAGAAGCAGTGACGCGGATCAGGCATGTTTCCTCTCAGTCAATGTAATGTAATGGACTAAAGATAACATTGTGAGGTTGTTCATATTGTGGTAAAGCAGTTTGTGGTGTTGGATCACCGCAGAGGGTTTGAATAGTGCCTGGGAGAGATTGATAAATTACTGAAACATGCATGCATAACAACTAAAACCTCTTCAGGCATGTTTTTGATGAGGGAATAACATTATAACATGGAAGAAAGCTAAAAAAAAAAACAATTTAGCATGACACCCACTGTTTAAAATGTGTTATTATTCTGATATTTCCTGGTTTTAACTAGGGCTTTGTATTTGTAACAGTGATACGTCATAGGATGTTTATATTTTTTATCCACATATTTAACCAAATTAATATATTTAAAATATGAACAGTTTGTATTTTGGCTATTACTGGGTCGAGTAACGTGAAACAGAACTGAAAAGGCCAAGATTCACCTCTTTTATGGCGTATGCTGTAGCGTAAAGGAGCAGTCCTAAGCATAATATAATGTTACCTAGTTTATAGATTATAACTATGCAGCAGTTGCCTGACCAGCCAGTCCTTGGCTGGAATTGGGGCACAGCGTGAAAAACCTCCGTTCTAACTTGGGGCGGTCTAGCCACTAATTTGCATTATGTGTCTCTGAAATGCGGAAGAAGTCTCCTCTTTAAAATCCTCATATCATTCAGAGCAAAATATATAACTTCTTTTACTTGAGATTAGCTCTTGTAAGCTACAGTGTTTGTTTTGACAATGGAGCATGGATCTCTCAAATCGGGGAGACCTGATCCAGATCCACTCATCTTTGTAAAGTTTTGTCAAAGTGTGGAGTTCTTGGCTGGACAGATAAATATAACAGACAAAAAGTTAACATTTCTTCTTTAACAACTCCAATTCTTCCTGTGATTCCCAGCCCTAGTGGCAGCAGCAGTGGGGTGTGAGGACAGCAGCTCAGAGTCCTCCTGTATCTCCCTCCACTCAGCCCCTTTGAGCCTGACGGGTTTTGACAGAGGAGCAGTCGGACGTTAGCGTTGGCAGGACTCACGACACAGACACCTGCCCCTGTGCTTATGTAATGGCACATTTGCTTCTTTATGCAATATTCATCTGCTGCTCCGTCATGTGCAGAGGAAAACTGTGCACCAGCAGCACTGACAGATGGGAGACGGGTGCCTCAACACTCAAACACTCCCCATGTTTGTCTTGTCTTGACTAAATATAGATAAAACTTTAAGCTGACATCACTTGAAACATTTATAATAATGTCTTCTGCTGTTTCACCGGGGTTTTCACAGGCAGGGCGGCACTAGCATGGTTTGGTACTAGATCTGATCAGTGCATACAATATATGTCATATACTATACCTGTGAATGAATGTGGTTTGTGAACTTTCATGGAAGATAATGAAGTAACAAAAGTAAAAACTGTACTTTAGTTAAAGGGTTTATAGTACTGATCTATGTTATAATGTTGTTTCCTCATCAAAAACATACCTGGAGTTGTGTTTTGTTTCATTCACACATGTTTAACACACAAACTCTACAAATTTAGGCTGTGTTCTTCTCTCAAATTGAAAACACTCGTTCCACCTTGTGACATCATACGGTAATACGGGAAGTGCCCCACTGCACACACCTTCAGTAGAATAATTAAGATAATTTCAGCTCTGAAATTGCAAAACTCTACTAAAAAAAGGTAAAAGGTAACTGTTAACTTGAAAACTACTGCTTCATGACATCACAAGGTGGAACTGAGCATTTTGAGCTTTGGAGATGTAGACAGACTAATGATAAAGGTTTACTCAAACATGTGTGAATGAAACAAAACACAATTCCAGGCATGTTTTGATGAGGTAACAGCATTGTAACACGGCTAAAACCTCACAGGAGACAATCTTGCGTAACATTTTTTTAAAGTACATTTCACAGTGGATACTTTTGGGAAGTGGCCTGAAAAGCAAATAATTTCCATTGTGGTTTGTCACCAGTTAAAATTCTGAGTGGTTATTTGTTAACATGTTCATGGTGACGTCCTGCATAAAGGTTTTCAAATACTACTGACGTCCAGATTCTAAAACCAGATGATTACCCTTGACCTTGGAAACAGGAATACACTGATCTATACACTAAAAGTAGATATTTAAATGTTAAAAAGTGATACTACACTATTTAGATCACCGTGTTACCTTTTATTGCCTTGAAAATGCTGAAAACAACATATTAAGAGAGCTTAATATGTTGCTCCGCGTTCAGAATATCATCACAATGCAACCAGTGTGCTCCCGTTAATGAAACTACTGCACATCACATCAGATTTGTGAAGTTGTAGTGTACTGTTTTGTATCATGCTCTTGTATATTTGATGAAAAATGGCTGTCCAAACCGTGAGATGGGTTCCAATAGTGCATGGTTAGAAAGCTTCAAAATGCCCATTTTGCATATTACCCCCTTTAAGTAGATTTTTTATTTATTTAATTTTTTTATGTGATACTTTTACATGAGTGATTTATTTACTTGTGTATCTGTAACAACACTGAGTACTGTGAGTGATCGGTGGTGGTCAGAGGAACCATTGGCTCAGATAGTTTATGACTTCCCCCAGGCAACTGAAGCTACAGAATTAGCTTACAACCACTGAGTATGGAGTGAATGAATGAGAAAAATGAACAGCCACCTTGAGTGCCTAGAAAAGCACTATATAAGATGTATGCATTATCATTATTCATATTAAATACAATTTTGCATAACATTCCTTCTCTTTATATCACAAAGCTAGCAAGCTAAAGGAGCTTTCAAACTTTTTAAAACAACCTGCTGACTTTAAAAACAGACACACAAACTTGAAAGTGACTCATACCTGCATTACTCATAAACTACTCATAAAAAGTCAAATTATCTTCTCTCCTCCGTGTTCCTGTGAAATCAAAATGCCTAACCAAATCTTGAGCAACAACATCAAATGACAGTGCCACCTGAAAGGGCCTGTCCCTGATTTAAATTTATTATTCTCAAAGAGGGGGTATGATGCGAAATAGACTGTTTGGAGCTTTGTACCATGTTATAATGTTGTTCCCTCATCAAAAACATGCCAAGAGGTTTTAGATGTCAAACATGCATGTTTGAGTAATCTAGCGATCTCTCTTGGGCCCTACCCAAACCAAACCCCAGGGCCTAAATATGGCCACCCATTCAAGTCAATGGGTCGTGCTCAATGATGCATGTCACTAGTTTAGCCTTTAGTGGCTAGGTACATCCGGTCCTGTCCTGCCCATTGACCATGTGCAATAGAGCTACCCCCCACGGAACTTTGCACGATGAGAGTGAGCGGAGTGGAGCGACGAAGGAGGCAAGGGAATAATAAATACATGATAAATTATAATGTTTTGCTTCCAGGAGCTTCTGAACCATGTTCTAAACCTGCGGCTCGTTCCTGACATTTCGGCTCGTTCACGTCGCTCGCATGCTCGTTCACGTCGTACCACGTGACCGCTCTAACCAATCAGCACTTGAGCTTAGCTAGGGCGGACATAGCTTGTAGCTGAAGTTAACGATTAAAAAGCATTTTTTTCAGACAACAGATGGATTTTGAGCTGAGAAAAAAGGTTCTACAGTGAAAGCTGTAGGTGCCCTGTCAGCAGAACATGAGCAGTTTGTGAATACATTGTGCTCTATGAGAAAAATCATTTCTTTGCTGGAAGGATTTTTTGTTGTAGTACAAATGAGTGGCCACTAATCCAACTGGAGAAAGCTCTAAGCTAGCAATACCCTAGCCAGTTATTTTAATAGATCCATAACCCAAACCCTCCTTACCGTTCGCTGTAAGATTTGTCCAATGCTCCGCCCACAAGCCTACATCATTCATGCTCCCACAGGACATAAATATACAAAGCATGATAGAAAACAATACACTACAGCTTTACAAACCTGATGCGATGTGCAGTAGTTTCATTAGCAGAACGCATGCCCATTGTAATTTAATAGCACTGTGAAGGGGAGTGCCTTTTGACTCAACAACAATAAATGGCGACTAGGTGTTAGTAGTTTATACCCCACTGAAGTAAAAAAAAAAAAACCTCTTTAAGATAAATGCTCCTTACATCATGCTTGTGTGGTAAAAGCTGTAAAAAAATAAAATAAATAAATAAATCATACATTGAAATTGGAAGAAAAAAAGGGATCTGGCCAGTAGCTTATTTATTAGTTATTATCCAATAACATGCTATGTCAAATGAATAAATAGTATCTTCCAATCAGGTACATTGTTCACTAAGAATCATGGGAAGCCAACTGCCAGACACTACCCCAGACACTTGATTCTCTGTCATGGTTCATTTTCAAGAGTGACAAAAAAGCAAATAGTAGGCAGAGGTTAAAAAATGTACAAAAACAACTACATGATAGTTGTCATAATCCCCGGGTCACCTGGGCCTTCCTTTGCGGAGTTTGCATGTTTCTACCTGTGTCTGGGTGGGTTTCCTCTGGGCACTCTGGTTTCCCCCAGCAACGCAAAACATGCACCATAGGTACAACCCTCCAGCTAAGATAGTCCTTACCAAGCCTAGCAACAAGATCAAGGAGATGGCTCACTGCTCTTAAGGAGAGGAATTGAAGGATGGGTCAAATGCAGAAGACAAATTTCCCTACGGGGAAAATAAAGTGTACCTTAACCTAAACCAGTGTGATATAAAAACAAAGTCCCTGCCAGTTTGTGACCATGCTGTCCGCTAATCACAAATGGACTTTTGTCTGTGCCGGGAACTCAGAGTTAAGCGTTTCCTCGTGAGTTTCCAAGTTGAAATTTCGAGCCGAGTTATATTCAAGCTCGTTTTTCAGAGTTGGAGGTTGTATCTTCCGAGTTTCTGAGATCACATGAATACAGCAACAGTGGCAGAAAGGACTAAGTGGGCGGGGCTAAAAGTTCAAACTAAAACACGTTCCTCACTCATGGTTTGAAAGTCTGGCCGTAGCAAGCACCGTGACAACTAATGATGAGTCTACCACACCTCTGATCTCCCGACCTGACAACATCGACCCTTACTCACCTGATCTGTGCGCCTCTAAAGACCATAACTGTAGCAGTTCAGAGGTCATATGCTAATGCCCGCGCGATGAACCAGATGAGCGGTGACAGCAGTGTGTTTAATACAGTGGGACATTTGAGCTCTGTGGGACAAGCTAGGAGCAGGATGACAGCTTCATGATGCAACTGTCACTAGCTTTAGTCCACTCATCCGCTATGACTAACAGCACATGGGCCAAAAATAGGATGCAAGGGGATGTAGGGTTTCTATATTCAAGGGAAATGAGATTGAAGTCTATGCATTTGTGTTGTATTTTTTCAATTGGGTGTTTAGTTTGAAAAAGAAGCAATTGGCAGGATTTGCTGTAAAGGAAATGTATTAATTTACGAATGCTACGTGATAAAGTTGGTTAAAGGTGCACTTTAACTTTTCCAACACTTGCTTGTCGTTTTGAAGATTTTATTGTTTTTTTCTGTAAAAGTTCACAGTAAGACATAAAATCCATCCATCTTGCCGATATTTAATTATCAGTGTTGTTATTGTTAAAAAATTACAGGGCCTCTCCGCAGGCCTGTAACTTGGCCTGGTGGTGTCACTTGTCTCAATGGAGATAGATAAGTTTAACACCATACTGTGGAACCAGGCAACCAGCAACATCTCCATGGAGACAAGAAGAACAGTGCACCTGTAAGGGTTATGGATTGTGTTCAAATTTTATTGTAAAAAAAAAAAAAAAAAAAAAGCTCTTCCCGTTCACCTTAGCTATGCCCCTTCAAAATGTAAAACTTTATCGAAGTTCATAGTTTTTCGTTTATAGTTGTTTTCTGAGATAAATTGATTACAAGAGATTGAGATTACAGCTCATTCTGAAGAGATTTCTACTGTATTTGTAATTAAGTTTCATGTTAAAGGTACAGCATGTAATTTTCTGTCACCTACATGATTCCATGGAAATAGAAAATCATACTGTAAAAGATTATAGCAAAAGGAACAACGTTTCCATTCAAACATGCAGGAAAAGCCCCTATTCCAAACCTGAGTCAGGTTTGTGGAGATGCAAGCCTGCTCACAGTAAGGACACTAGTGTTGTCATGAAGGAATAGACTCGATACTCAATACTAATTCCGATACCATGATAATAAACAAAAAACAAAAACTCTATTTAGACAACAGAATGTGATTTTCAACATTAAAGCAGAACTAAGTAATTTTAGCGGTGAAGGCCCCACTTGATTATGAGAATACACTATTGTAAACACTCCCCGCTTCCCACCTACCCCACCGCTCATTTGAATGCTCACATTTGTTTTCACAAAGCCGATGAACACTGTACGGAACAAAATGTCTCAGGTGGGTATAAGCTATCTTGTAAATATATAGTGTATTTGCATGTGTTATTTTCTGCAATATATAACTTTTGACCTAAAGCATTGTGAGGAATAATATTTGTACTTATCAGCATATTGTATCGTATTTCTCAAATTACATGATATTTAGGTTTGTACTAGCATAGTATTTCAAAAGGTGTAGTTAACATATTACAACACAGTGACTAATAATATGTATCTATTTATCCTTAACTAATTTTTTATTTGAATTGGATGTGTTACAGTCAAACAACAGTAATTTCTTATAAACAGACTACTTCAGGAACGAAAAGTAACTATTTAGGCCTGGCCATGTACAATACTGACTACTGGCAAATTTGCATAATTCATGGTTAAATTACAGGAAAGTAGTTTGCGTTTGTCTGCTGAGTTTTCAGCTTAAACCATGGGTACTCAAGAGGCGGAGAGGAGCTCGCAGCAGGGGGAGGGGTACGAGAGTCCGGGACCTGGCTTCTGAAGGTCAAAAAAGACTGAAGGAGCTGAAAGAGCTGAAGGAGCTGAAGGAGCTGAAGGAGCTGTGGGAGTGACACATTGCTTGTATGCTTTGAAACACAGGTAGACTATAACTAAAGTTAAACAACTTTCAAGTAAATATTGTTCCATGTACTACCTGAAATGTGGTTTTGCTGTGGTCTTTTGACTTTTGTAATGAAGGACTTACGATGTACCTTGCTATAGTAAACCAAATTGTTTTGTGTTGTAGGATGAACTTCAAAGTCTAACACAGGAGCAAAAAGACTTTCTTCTGCAAAAAGTGGTAGAGAGGACACCAGGAATGGTGTTTTGATGTTCCTCCTGGAGGAACCCTCAGGTGAACCACACCCTGACTTTGACGGCACTGCTCTTCTCTGGTGCATCTGTGGGAATTGTTGAACAATGAACACAGACATTGAAAGAAATTGCTGCCGTCAACTCCAAGAAAACTGTATCAGCAACATGGCATACATTTTGGGCAAGGGAGTCTTGCGTTTGGCCTGGGCAGCATGGAACAACATTTTCGCCCTTGAAAATAATCCAGAGCGAGAAGAAGAAACTAGACAACGTAGACATGCTTCATATAAGCAATATGTTCTTTGGCAACAGGGCCGTCTTGGTGCAGGAAACCAGGTAGTTATCCCAAGCTGTTATGTTTGGAAAGTAAGAGACATGTTTGAAGACCCCAGGGGACAGTAAACTGGATTCAAATTTGTCAACTTTGATGTAAATGATTGCCTAATTTTTTGGTGTGCTAGTGTGCTATGTGATTGCATTCATTGAGCTTTTATATTTCAAGCCTATGTGAGCAGCATCCCCTCGTGCCACATGTGCCCTCACAAGTTCAGTGGTCGATGATGACTGTTCTGGAGCAAGCAGACCCAGCTGTCTATGGTCATCAGGGCACATTGTCAACCGACAAGGAAGGCCCATGCCACTTTCCAGTTTCCTAGCCAGAATGGCCCTCTCTATCGCTAGAATGTATGCATAGGTTTTCTTTTCCTTCGTGGTTCATACAATCCAGGTCTTTGATATTTTGTTGTAAGATCTTTTGTATCTGTAGAAACAAAGCAATTGTTCAGATGGCTCAAGCATCATTTCTGGATTAAAAACTTACATTTTATGTCCCTGCTGGTTACAAGCTGGCAGGCGTCTATTGTGTGGAAGCATTCCAAGTCTGATGTCCTGAATGAAGAAAGAACATTGAAAAAAATAATTCAACACTATGATAAGCGCCTCATACAATGACATACACAAATTGGCTGTGTTATACTTATCTGAAATTTATAAACTTCTTCACTTGGGTCAGCCATTTCTTCACAAGCACAATTTCAGTCAGAGCCCAAGGAACTTCAAAACATTGTATAAATAGTAGATCACATGTATTCTCCATAAAATAAACATGCAAAAAATACCTTGCTTTATTAAAGGCTTATCCTGGTGGTCCTCCTCTAGTGACTCATGTTCACAACATCCAGTTACACATTGCAGTACTCCAAACAACATCATCTGTCAAGGATAAGAGTCTGTACATTGTAAATTGAGTGGTCATAAACACACAATACATATTTATAACTGCAACATACCTTGAACTGCCCCACAGTTTGTGCTTGTTTACTGCTTATTTTACACTCTAAATTTTTGTCCTTGGACAAAGGCTTCCTCTGTCTCTTAGCTGGTTGTGCCATGGCTGACACTTCACAAACAAACACTGAACATTTATTTTTGAAGTGAGCTGTGGACAACACCGGTAAGGGGTGTGTTGCTAGCACGGTTACCTGTGTGTATATTGAAGTGCCATAAAGCAATTTATCTATCGTCAGAACAAGAACAGACCAACGAGTGTTGAACGTGGGTTGGTGGCAACCATGTTAAATGTCTGGTTTTTCCATTTAGAGACAGCTGGGGGGAGCTGGCAGACCCTTCAAACATCCCCAAATTGTATATGTAACCATTAGAGAGACTTTGAAATACATTAGATAAGGTAAAAAAACAAAATGTACTGCTTTAAATCATAGTGTGTTCTTTTATATTACCCTGTGGCCTTATATCTGTGTAATACCTCAGTCTTCCAGGTAGGTTCCATCGTGGTCCATGGGCATATACTAGTCGATGTGGTTATATACTGATATAGCTCAAGATCATTCTTAAGTATGGTGACCAGACGTCCCTATTGACCCGGAACAGTCCCAGTTTTGCGCCCTGTGTCCTCTGTCCCAGCAGATTTATCCAAAACCATTGATTTGTCCCAGTTTTATACAAGAACTGTCCCAGGTGTCCCTATTTTTGACCAATTTGATATGACCGATTTGAAGAGTATTGGCATTTGTTTAGCTGCAATACAAAAAACCCTGCTTGAAAATGACCATAAGGCAAAAAAAATCAGTCAGTTGCACCGACAGAATTCCCTCAGATTATATACTGACCCACAAGTGAGTCAAGAATGGACAATGTTCTTTTCACAGTTTTATTTATACCAACCATCCCAACCCGGGTGTGTCCTAGTTTTAATTTTGAAAATCTGCTCACCCTATTCTAAAGTTACTCAGGGAAGGTTCATTTTTGTCCTGTGAATGTGACTTTTTAGTATCAATACTTGCTGAAATGAGTATCTAGCTTTAGTATTGATTACTATCTGATTTTCAAAAGTTTTGACAAGGCTACAGGATCCATGGTTTTTTCTGTTTTTTTCAGTGGAATAAACACAACCAAAATAGAAAAACTTATATTTTATGGCTAAAAAGTTACATATTGTGGCTTTAATAGAGGACTATAGAGTGATTGTAGATGGATATTATATCTAATTTTATCACTGGATAGAGCTCAGCATAGACTTATGATATATACCTTAGTTTTGCTCAAACTGACTTTCATCCTTGTGATTCTTAGCCCTCCCGTACAAATACCCATCTAATCATGTAAACACGCTTATGTCTGCACGTAGACCAGTGAGATCGTCTGTGTAAATGAGTTCACCGTTCCTTCTTCATCAGAATATGGAAATCTGCAGCTCACGGCTAAATCAATTAGTCCTGCCATGTACATAATGGTGTACATCATGAGAGGACATTGCACGTAGCATATCATGAAAACATATTACTTATCTGCTCACTACATTTGCAATCATGTCTTAAAGTAATTACTTCGCCAACATCATTCAATTTTCTAGCAGCCATATGGTGTTCTGCTGTACATGCTTAGGAATTTTAATTAAACTTGATATATGCATCTCTGTGGATGTGTCTTTAGATTGAGCTTATGGTAAACTATACCGTTCCCAAATCTAGCCCTCGAAATATGCAGGGTGTCCATAAAGTCTCTTTACAATTTTAAAGTTTAATTACAAAGGCAAGTGACAAGCTATATTAATTAGATTTGTTCTATTGTACTCAGTGGTTATACAAGTTGGTAATCACACTGGGGTCTGCATATTCGTGAGTTCCTCAATCAAACATTTCCAGACCATCGGATTGGAAGGGATGGACCAATTCTGTGTCCACCACGTTCACTAGATATCACACCTCTGGATTTCTTTCTATGGGGTTATGTTAAAGATATTGGGAATTGAACAAATAAAATCTCATTCTCACCCTCTGCGGGTGGTTTCATCCCCCTTTTTTGATGCTCGGGTCCTCTACCAGAGGCCTG
>KN484319.1:37857-57937 GCA_000787095.1 Periophthalmodon schlosseri | reverse complement strand
TTATAAAAGATGGACATTGGCATCTTTGCAATACAGGCCTATATAAACTTACAATACCCACAATTACATATGTTCACTGATACGCACAGTCCCTACCAAATAAACAAACACATACATTTGTTAAAGATTCATCAAAAATTGCACAAAATACTGGACAAATGTTTATTTCAAATGGCGCAGTGTCCACTCATCACCAGCAGAGGGCAGAATTCCAAACCCATATGGCTGCAACTCCTTATTTACTTGACCTTGTTGGCAATTTTAGGGGTCAAATTTGTATTTCTGTTTTAATATTAATATAAAAATCTTACTTTGGCCAGAAGCAAAACAATCTACAAACACTGCCGTTGTTTGGATCCCTGTCGCTGCTGCTCTGAGTGGGCGGTGTCTGAACCAAGAATAAAAACATGTGACTTTTGTTCTAGCTACATTTTAAACAGGAAGTTACCGAAATAAACCTTAAAAACATGCACACAGCACCAGCATTGGCACTACTTTTTGGACATGCTACATACTGTGTGCGCATCCCCAGCCAACTGACCTGGTTGGAGCGCACTCAACAACCCAATCCTTACATTTGGGTATTAGCTGGAACTATAGTGTTGAATGTAGGACAGGCGTGAATAGAGACAGTAATCCTGTTTTGGAGTTTTGGTCTTTACTCTGGGTCAAATATAACTTGTACTTTTACTCCTACTTGAGTTAAAGTTTTGGTTTCTGTTCCCGTTGTGAGTACAAAAGCTTTATGTCGACAATATGAAATGATTTGAGCGTTTGTGTTTCTTGCAGCACTTCTGATATGATTTTGGGCCTTATTTAATGATTTGTTTAAATTATAAATCAGATATAAATCGGATTTGTGTGTTAAACATGTGTGAATGAAACAAAACACAACTCCAGGTCTGTTTGTGATGAGGAAACAACATTAGAACATATATCAGAAAAAAGTGTAATATGGGCCCTTTAAGTTAGCCTTACTTAGGTAGTACTTTTCCCAAATACTTTTTTACTGTTACTTGATAAATTTCTTGCACTACTACTTTGTACTTCTACTTGAGTAATATTATTTTGAAGTAACGTTACTCTGAGCAGGCCTCACTTCAGCTTGGGATGTAGCACAGCTAACTGAGTACTATATGCAAAGTAAAATAGATGACTTTTTCCATTGACTCATCTGGAGAAAAATAACTTCCTGTTTCTATGGTAGCCATTAGGGGACAAAATAAGTACAAATTGGAAAAACGTAGAATCATATGGATTGGATGGACATTAATATAAGCCAAGTGGGTGAAATGTCTTGCTCAAGGACACAATAACAATTCTAGTTGGTTTCTCCCCTCTTTAAAAACCTGCTGTTGTTCAAATTTAAAGGTTTGAATGGACAACACCTTTGAAAATGAAACTGAATAATAACATTTAAAAGTGTAGAAAGAGTACCACTGTTCTTTACATTTGACCATAGACTGTATATATAAATGGACATAGCTAACCTGTTAGCCGCCGCGTTCCAAATAGGAAGTGTTCGTATTAACCCGCTCTACATGATCCTGGTGTTTTTATTTCACTATTGTGTCCGTATATCAAGATATGAACATTAGTAACAGACAAATCAGCTGCTTTCTTTCCCCGAGGTCTCTCCCGCAAGCGTTAGCAACAGGTTTGATTGACAGCGTTGCTAGGCGCCCGCTCCGTGCTAAGCCAGCGCTGCGGCCGAGAAGAGGCATTACCTTCGTCAGCCTCGCTTTGGATTGGCTCTTTGGTTGCTATGATACTTGGAATTCCAGATATGAAACTCGGCTCCATATTGGCCCCTATATCTGCTCTAGCCTCGATTACCTTGATTTGACTGGGGCCGAACGCTGTGGGTGACGTCACACTCGCTTAGTCCACTTCTTTATACAGTCTATGCATTTGACCCATTTCTCACAAGCAAAAGTGGGTCAAATGTAAAGGAGAGATTTACATTTGTTTCATAGTTTTGTTGTGAATTCAGGGCTCTGCTTGGTCTGTTTTGCTGTTGTCTACAATATCATACTGGATATGTTTAAAGTTGATCGTTCCCTAAGCTTAAAGTTGCACTATACATGTTTGGGGGTCCGCTACCTGCTTTTTTCCATAGTATGTTATTGCTTTGCCTGGAATGTTCCACCATATGGCATTAAACCTATTCATTTTGAATTTGGTCAATTACAGGTGTTTTTATTGCTCAGAAAGACCTTGAAAAAACATAAATTCTCACTGTTGGCGGGCTTGCATCTCCACAGATCTTACCTGTAACTTGGTCTGGTGGCACTACCTGCTTGTCTCCATGGAGATATACAAGTTTAACCCCATACTGTGAAACATTCTGGCAAAACAAGCACCTCTCCTTGGAGTCAAGCATGTTGCAACCAGAAAGGTTACACATAACCAATGATGTTTATGTCGAGAGCAGGATTCAAACCGGCAACCTTCGGATAAGAGGACAAACGCTCTACCAACTGAGCCACTGTCACCCCAAACTGACACAAAAACAGAGTGACCACATTTCTGCTTCATTTATGTTTGATATATATATTTTTTTACATCATAAGAACCATAAAAGTCTTACTTGCGTCACTGGCTTTTAAAACATCTTATTTAAGACGCTTCCTCTGTCCCTCCTCGTGTCTCCTCATCTTCAGTTACATCTCGTATTAATAGCCAAGCCCTGACGACGGTTACATAATTAGTTTTACTGCGGAATGTTACTCACTACAGCTTTATTCCCACTTTAACATCTATAACGACTCCAACTTTCACAGGTCGACATGGTGCGAAATAAATCCTTTTGCTTAGCTGTGGGTGAGGTCATAGATTAACCGCCACCTGCTGAAATCCAAAGCTTACATTATGATTGATGGGTATAATTTAAACTCGATTTGCCGGTGCTGGTTCGCTGGCCTCTTGTTTGGTCATCTCTTCAAGGCAAGGGCCAGAAACGTGATACTTCTGGCTCATAAGGGAAGTATTTAAACCCTGCGTAGCATCTAAACCCATTGACATGTGTCGTATTTAACTCTCTTTAGGGAAAAGCAGTGTTATCTGATCCCAGTGCTGCTGTGTGGGGCTGTGGACTGGGGGGGGCGCTCTGGCTTGGCTCACCTTTTCGACCTTCACTTAAACAGAGCTGACAGAGGTCAATTTAACAGCAGTGGCAGATATTTTGTTTTTCATGTAAGAAAGTTTGCTATAACTTCTGGTGGGTGGTATTGCTTTGCCTTGAATGTTCCACAGTAGGGCATTAAATGTATTTATCTTGCATTTATCTAATTACAGGTGATTTTACTGCTCAAAATACCTTTAAACCATACATTCTTACAGTGAGTGGGCTGAATCTCCACAGATCTGACCTGTAACTTTGCTTGGTGTGTCACCTTCTTATCTCCGTACAGATGGGTAAGTTATCACTTTACCTGGAATGTTCTATAGTGTGGTATTAAATGTATCCATCTCCACGGAGACAAACAGATGACGCCACTATGCAAAGTTACAGGCCAGATCTATGGAGAAGCAACCCGGGTCACAGTGCAAGATTGTGTGTTCTTCGAGATATTTTTGAACAAAAAAAACACCTGCAGTTGAATAAATGCAAGATACATGTTTAATGCTCTACTGTGGAACATTCCAGGCCAAGCAATGACATATCCATAGGGAAAAGCTGGTGCTGAAGCCTCTGTCAGAAAAGTTACAGGATGCGTCTTTAAGGAATCAAGATGCTTAAAGGTCCTATATTACACAAAAGTGACTCTTGAGAGCTTTAAGTCATGTTATAATGTTGTTACCTCCTCAAAAACATACCTGGAGTCGAGTTTTGTTTCATTCACACATGTTTGAGTAACACTTTATTATTAGTCTGTCTACATCTCCAAACCTCAAAATGCCCCGTCCCACCTTGTGATGTCATGAAGTGGTAGTTTTCAAGTTTCAAGTCAGCTACTTTTTACCTTTAGTTCAGTAGAGATTGGCAATTCCAGGGCTGAGATTATCCAAATGATTCTAGTGAAGGTGTGTGGAGTTTAAAACACAGTGGAGCACTTCCTGTATTACCACATGACATCACAAGGTGGAACAGAGTGTTTTCAGTTTGAGAGAAGAACTCAGCCTAAATATTTAGGGTTTGTGTGTTAAATGTGTGTGAATGAAATAAAACATGACTCCAGGTCTGTTTGTGATGAGGAAACAACATTAGAACAGAGATCAGAAAACAGTATAATATAAGTGGTCCCTCTTTCTGTAACTGTTACTGTCAGGTTTGTCATTTTGGTCTTAAAATGTTCGTATTATCCTGCTCTACATGGTCCCGGTATTTTGAACATTAATAACAATCAAATCAGATGCCTTCTTTCCCCAAGGTCGCTCCCGCTAGCTTCATATTGACGGTGTTGCGGACAGGAAGGGCCGTAAAGCTTTATCTTAGCATCTGACACACATTTTGCAGAGTGGGCGGCCTTTACCAACACAGGCAAAGTGAACTAACCCGCCCAGAGCAAGGGATTACGGGAGCCCGCGTGGTCCAATCTGAAGGTGAGCGTGTAATCTAGCTAAACAGCTCATCTGGGCCAAAAATGTTGAGTGTGGCAACGACCACGGGCATGACTAGAATAGGGTTACTCATTTATGTAAGCGCGTGACAGTGATTTCAGTATTAGCGTTCCAAAAAGGAGGAGGAAGAGGAATTCACAAGAAGACGCTCTGCCACGCTCAAAAATAAACAGTGAAACTAAAGCCAGGCTGTGGAGCTGCCAGGGAGACGAGGCAGAGACAGGCCAACACTGCCGTCCTGAGAGGTCTCTGTTTAGTCTGAGGATCATAGGGCTGTGAAAAGTATTGGAAATCAGATACTAAACTAGATACTCATTTTGAGCGGGAATCGAAAACAGTCACATTCACAGGACAGACATGAACCTTTCCTGAATATCTTTAGAATGATCTTGAGCTGTGTCAGAACAAGTATAAGACACATAGACTAGTACGCGCCCATGGACCTGTGGAACCTACTGGACGACTGAGGGATTACATAGATATAAGGCCACATGGGAATAGAAAAGAAAGTACTACCATTTAATGCTGAAAATCACATTCTATTGTTTAAATAAAGAGTGTTTTTATTATCATCGTGGTATCGGAATCTGTACTGAGTATCGAGTGTAGTATCGAAATCGAATTTGTATCACACGCAGTAGATGAGTAAAGGTCCATATTAAAGCTGCACTATGTAACTTTTCTGTTAGGGGAGGGGTCTGTCTCTATGACAATGTTATTGCTTTACCTGGAATTAGGGAGAAGCTAACAGAGGCTAATGGAAGGTACCAGTCCTGGGAGGTCTCTGCTACTTGGTTTAGTCTGATTATCACAAACAATATATGAGTAAAGGTCCATATTAAAGTAGCACTCTGTAACTTTTCTGTTTGGGGAGTCCGTTACCAGCTTGTCTCCATGACGATAGTATTGCTTTGCCTGGAATGATCTTAAACACATGAGTAATATTAATGTAGCACTATGTAACTTTTCTGTTGAGAGGAGGTCTGTCACCAGCTTGTCTCCATGACGATGTTTATTCAATATAATAAGGTGTTTTTATTGCTTAAAATCACACTGTAAAGCCGCGCTCTTACAGTGTGTGAGGTCGCGGCTCCAGAGATCGAGATTAGATCAGGTTTTTTAGATTACATTCTTGAAAGATTGACTTGGCAGGACACCACATTACACACTGATCCTAAATTGCGTCAATCACAACATTACAAAAAGAGAAAACATGCCCATAAAAGATCAGAGACAAAAGATCTGACGTGTAACTTGGCCGCTTGTCTCCATGGAGATAGATGAGTTTTATGCCTTACTGTAGAACGTACAAATAAAATCACCAAGGAGATGAGCAGTTGGCCGATGATCCATCAGTAAAGTGACATAGTTCACCTTTAAACTGTGCGTGTGAGCGGTTAGTACAAAGCAAAGATCTCAGCTACAATGTCTTAGTGTTTTAATGATATGATTATCTTATGTTTGAATGTGTTGTCACCGTCTTTGGCTTCATAAATTTTGCATATCTTAAAGTTGGACTATCTAATTTTCTGCCATCAGGCCGAACTATAAATCAGATGTTATGACAGTTACTCTTTAAAGTTCCTGTATTACACAAAACTGACTCTTGTGAGCTTTAAACCATGTTACAATGTTGTTACCTCCTGAAAAACATACCTGGAGTTGTGTTTTGTTTCATTCACACATGTTTGAGTAACACTTTATTATTAGTCTGTCTACATCTCCAAACCTCAAAATGCTCTGTTCCACCTTGTGATGTCATGAAGTGGTAGTTTTCAAGCTACCTTTCACTTTTTGTTCAGTAAAGATGGGCAGATTTCAGGGCTGAAATGATCCAAATGATTCTAATGAAGGTGTATGGAGTTTAAAAACACAGTGGAGCACTTCCTGTATTACCACATGACATCACAAGGTGGAGCAGAGTGTTTTCTGTTTGAGAGAAGAACTTGGCCTAAATATGCAGGGTTTGGAGCAGAGTGTTTTCTGTTTGAGAGAAGAACTTGGCCTAAATATTGCAGGGTTTGTGTGTTAAACATGTGTGAATGAAAAAAAACTCAACTCCAGATCTGTTTGTGATGAGGAAACAACATTAGAACCGAGATCAGAAAATCGTGTGATATGGGCCCTTTAAACTTAGCAAATCAAATGTGAAGTAGCTTTTTATCATTTGTGCCCCAAAACACCTTATGCAATGGGTAATAAGACTGAATGGAGCTGGTGACTTGAGATAAGATTACATAAATGAACTCGAATGGACCCAATAAGCCTGGAAATATGTTATGAAACGGCTCCTGTGTAAACCTGGCCCTTGTAAGCGTTTTAAGACACTTCAGGTTGCCACATAGTACGTCTTTAGTCCTAACCAGGTCCTAATGATGCAACGAGCTTCAGATCTGGGTTAAATAAACAAACTCATAATGTAGACTTTGTGATGGAAACGACCTGCAGTTTTAAATCAACATCACACGTTATAGAGGAGGTCACGGGGTCAAATGGAGGTCACAAGGTCAAATGTTCTGTCTTTGCTGAATCAATTACCATATTTTCTGGACTATAAGTCACACCAGACAAAAAATGCTTAATAATGAAGAAAAAACATATACAAGTCACACTGGACTATCGCATTTTTGGGGGAAATTTATTTTACAAAGACCAAGACCAATTTTACGAGACCAAGAACAGACATTTTATCTTTAAAGGCAAGTTATAATAATAATAATAAAATAGAGAACAACAGGCTGAATAGCAGTGCAGCACGCTAACATAACACATTTATATTTATTCAGCTACATGAAGCATAGACAACAAACTGAATGTGTGTCTGGTATGTTAACGTAAGATATTAACAGTTAATCAGATAACGAAAGCATAAAAAACAAGATAACAAGTTTACTCTCGATCTCACTCTAAATCACTAAATCCATTGAATTCTTTATCCTTGGTGTCACCCCTGAACAACTCCGCCAACTCCGGAGGTAGATGAAGTAGATACTGGTGCACAAGCCTAGATGCCCTCGCACGGTTGTCACTGTGACAATAACTAACATGTGAAATTATATATTTTAATAATTTCACATATAAGTCGCATCTGAGTATAAGTCGGACCCCCGGCCAAACTATGAAAAAAAGACTTATAGTCCGGAAAATACGGTAGTAGCTTGGGTCGAACAAGACTCTCCTATTCAGTAGAGAGTTTGTCCACTGATCTGAAGGTTGGTGATTCGAATCCCGCTCTCGACATAAACATCATTGGTTGAGCGGTCAGACCCACAGAGCCACAGGTTGGTGGTGTGATTCTAATTACCACAGATGAATACTGTTGTTTTGTCCTTGGGCAAGACATTTAACCCGCCTTGCTCCCAATGTCTGTGTACAGTGGTGTATGAATGTGTGTGTGAATGGGTGACTGGTTCCTTGATGTAAAGTGCTTTGAGTGACTTGAAGTTGGAAAAGCGCTGTATAAAAACGTGAGCCTTTACCATAAGATTTTGAGTTATTTCATATATGGTGTAAACATGTTAAAGGGGAGGGGCGTCCAAACTGATTTTGTTGTAATAGAGCCAATTTTAAAGTTGTTCAAGCACATAATATGGTTTATTTATATTTGGACCTATTTATAACAGTTTTAGATCACACATTTTAAAAGGGTCCAGTTAGCATGCTAGTTGTTGTTAGCACTTTCATTGTCTGAAAGTTATGAAACGCACTTATAAACTCATTGTGGTCAATAATGAGGATGCTGCGGACAAACAAAATAAACTAGTTCTGTTTTTACTCTTTGTTTCCAGTGGGACATTAAAGGGCCCATATTACACCGTTTTCTGATCTATGTTCTAATGTTGTTTCCTCATCACAACCGGACCGGAGTTGTGTTATTACACCGTTTTCTGATCTATGTTCTAATGTTGTTTCCTCATCACAACCGGACCTGGAGTTGTGTTTTGTTTCATTCACACATATTTAACACACAAACTCTGCAATATTTAGGCTGAGTTCTTCTCTCAAACAGAAAACACTCTGTTCCGCCTGAAGTGAATGAAACAAAACACAACTCCAGGGATGTTTTTGAGGAGGTAACAACATTATAACATGGTTTAAATCTCACAAGAGTCAATTACAGGACAGGTTTCAGTGCGGTTGAGGCTGTAAACTCATTGTAGCCGTGTTAGAAAAGTGAAAGTTGCCTCTAGCTCGGCCCATTCCTCTGTAATTGTGGTCTCCTTATGCCATAATTACCAGTACAGCGTGTGTTATTTGGGCATAAGGTTAACACAGGTCAGCGCTGTAATGGAGCTGATCTCTGCGTCTTATGGAAGCTGACATAGTAATGGTCTGGCTGCACGTCCTGCTGGCTCTTTTACCTCATCGACATCTGCATAAACGATTAACTAAAGATGTAGTTGATTTACAAGTGTTTTTAGAAGGCAGTGTTACAGACTGTGTGTAATATAGTAGTAGTAGTTAATATTTGAAAAACACATCTATTAAAATCTGCTAAGAAATGAGATATGGAGACGAAATAAAGACATATTGTTGACTTGTTTGAGCGTTCGGTCGTGTTAAAGATGGACTGGCGTGGGTAGAGTTGTGTTTTAAGTTTTAGTTTAGTAGGGTGTACGTAGACTGTATAAAGAAGTGGACTAAGTTCGGCTCCAGTCGAATGAAGCTCATCGAGGCTAGAGCAGTTATAGGGGCCAATTTGGAGCCGAGTTCCATATTTGGAATTCCAACCATGAGTATCATAGCAACCAAAGAGCCAATCTGGAGCGAAGCTGTTGAAGGTAACGCCCCTTCCCGCCCGCACCGCTAGTTTAGCAGGGAGCGGGGGTGCAGCAACGTTGTCAATCAAACCTGTTGCTAACGCTAGCAGGAGCGACCTCGGGGAAAGAAGGCGCCTGATTTGTCTGTTATTGATGTTCATATCTTGACTTATTGACACAATAGTGAAATAAAAACACCAGGATCATGTAGAGCGGGTTAATATGAACATTTTAAGACCAAAATGACAGTCTGGCAGCAGCAGTTACAGAGAGAGTAAAGTGAAAATGTAAAGTGAAGTTGATGGAGCTGGAAGCGCGCCCAAGATCGCTTCCTATTTGGAACGCGGCGGCTAACACGTTAGCTATGTCCATTTATATATACAGTCTATGAGGGTGACCAGATTTTCAAAATTAAAAACTGAGACAACCTGGGTTGGGGGGGTTTGGTAATAATAAACTTGTGAAAAGAGCCGGTAATTAAGATCATTAGTAAGCGCTCAGCCCATTCAAAATCAGCATCAAATATGACAGACTTTTGGCAATTTTCAAAGTTCTCAAGTCTCAGTATTTGAAAAAAACACATGACAAAATACAGTTGAAACCAGAAGAAAGTTATGAAAAATTGTCTTAAAAAATCCTTCTCTAATTATTCTGGCATTTAGCAAATAGAAATAATTTTGGTCATTCTAATTGACCTAAAACAGGAAAAGTTCAGTCTGATTTCATGTCAGACAGTGAGGAAAAAAAAGCATATGTGTCATTTTATATAGTGTATGTAAACTTCTGGGTTCAACTGTATTACCCTTTTACTGTCGGCGTGGATCAAATGGGTCAAAAATAGGGACACCTGGGACATTTCTTGAGTAAAACCGGGTCAAATCACTGGTTTTGGATACATCTGCTGGGACAGGAGACACGGGGCACAGGGCTCAATAGGAACGTGTGGTCACCCTAGTTTAGAGATGCCAAGATTATTCAGTTAATAATTAGAATTTTTCAGGTCACAATCAAAGAATCAAATAAAAAAAATCCAAAAAGAAAGAGTGATGAGTTTCCAAAGGCAGAATAAGTAATTTTATTTCAATTTATACTAGGAAAAAATAAACAGAAACACATTTGTAAAGTTTTTTTTTTTTTATCTTGCTGTTGATGTCCCATTAACTTTACTTTGTCACAGTATTACATTCTTATATTGTGGCATTCTGTTTTGTGTTTCATTTATTCATTTCTGTTAGAATAGTTTTAGGAAATTGGTTTAGTTTGAAAAAGCCTGTAATATGTAACACACAGCTGGGAGTGTGAGTGTTGTGGGGAGGGACTCGCTAGTCATAATAAGGCTGAATGAAAACAAAGATTCTTTACACCTGTGATGTTTAGTCTGGATTGACTCAGATACAACAGCTGGTCTAGACTTAAACTTCCCATATTACACAAAATTGACTCTTGTGAGATTTAAGCCATGTTATAATGTTGTTACCTCCTCAAAAACATACCTGGGGTTGTGTTTTTGATTCACACAACCCTTTATTATTAGCCTGTTTAGGTCTCCAAAGCTCAAAATGCTCTGTTCCACCTCATGATGACCTTTAATGTTGGCTCCTATAGTCTTATGTGTCTTGCCCAAGGACACAGTGACAGTATTCATCTGTGGGAGCTGGAATCGCACCGCCAACCTGTGGGTCAGCGGATCTGACCACTCAACCGATGATGTTTATTTCGAGAGCGGGCAAACGCTCTACCAACTGAGCTACTGTCGCCCCCTGTAGCATTTTATTGCTATTTTAACATCGTGGCCAGGGAACTACAGATGAAATATAGAACGAAAGGTTAATGATGTGCTTTATAAACTGGCACTGTTCACTTTTTAAATTATTCTAATCTAATCAACTTTGCTCCAGGTTGTGGGAAAGAAGGAGCAGCCATAATGGGGGCCATAACTGTAATGAAATCCACAATGTTTTTCAGCTCTGTGATATTTTGTCCTTTTCTTTTTTCCTCGTAAGCAGCCATATTTGTTTTGATACAGATGGACCATGTGTGTCCCTGATTGGCTAATGCAGCTGTCAATCACGCCCATGACCATACTCACGGCTTTATAAAGTTAAAAAATCAGTAGTTTAGTAAGAAAAATCCATACCTCATTCTCTATCAGTGGCTATATCTTGTTGTTTTAGGCTCAGATCCTGTTTGAGCTGGTTAACTTTCGCACATCAGGTCGAGCGCCGCAGACAGGAGCCCTCTGCCCTGCCCCTGTCTGAAGTTCACCTGCCACTTTCACAGACACAACTACCCCCGTCTACCACCCCTGCCATGATTGTTATCTCCTCGCTGTGGTATTTCCCCTCGCATTCTTCAGGGGCGAGCGAGCGTTCCCCGAAAAGAAAAAAAGAAAAGAGGGAGAGAAATGAGGCATGTGGCAGCATCTTGCGTTAGCTTTGTGTTAGCCGTACTCGTCTTCCATGGCAAATACAGAGGGAGGGTAAACAGGAAGCCTTAAGAGCACGGTCAATAGAAACTCATGGTGGGACGTTTATTTTAGGCCCAAGACCCTGGCTTCAACCAACAGTTTGTTTGGTGTAAATAGACTAAGGCAGTACTTTGAGGACAAATTTAAGACTGGGATGGAACACCAAACACCAGACTATATTTTGCAGTAACTATATAAAGAATGTGAAATGTTTAAGTTATGAAAGTGAAAGATGAAGATATTGTCCTATACAAAGCGATTGGTAATAGTAATAGTAGGTCATATGCGTTTTTAAAGGTCCTGTATTACGCAAAATTTGACTGTTGTGAGCTTTAAGCCATGTTATAATGTTGTTACCGCATCGAAAACACACCTGGAGTTGTGTTTTGCGTTTACGTCTCCAAAGCTCAAAATGCTCTGTTCCACCTTGTGATGTCACGAAGCGGTAGTTTTCAAGTTAACATCTACTTTTTACCTTTAGTTCAGTAGAGACTGGCAAATCCAGGACTGAAATCCTCCAAACAGTGAAGGTGTATGGAGTTTAAAAACACAGTGGACCACTTCCTGTAGTATGCAGAGTTTGTGAGTTAAACGTGTGAATAAAACAACACAAAACACAAGTCCAGGTCTGTTTGTGATGAGGAAACAACATTATAACATAGATCAGAAAATAGTGCCCACAGAAGTACATTTCAAGTCTGTTCCGGGTAAAGAAAACCACACTTCCATCATTTGAATCTTTCCCTCATTCCCTCTCATACGACCCACATTGGCAAACAGCAGCGATGCATGAAATCGGATGAACAGATTAGCGCCGATGCCAACCTGGTTCTGATCTGTGTTTATCTAAGGCCGCTAATGCTCCCTCCTGGAACCACATCCTAACTTTCATGCAGGAGGAATCTGGTTGGGAGTTTGTTGGTTTTAGTTGGCAGTATCTGGTGCCGTATTTGACCTCTCGTTTCCTCTCCGCAGTGATCCGAGCTAAAGTGGTGGGGAAGAAGCTGCTCCGAGATGGGCCTTTTGGAACCATGAGATACACAGTGAAACAGATGAAGGTGAGTGTATAATAGTGAAATAAACATATACTCAGACAGTACTGGTTGAGTTAACTGTGTGTTTGGGGAGTTTTTAACCTCACACCAAGACGGTCCCGGGTAGAGATTCACGATATGGGTTTTTTCGTGGCTGATGCCGATTGTTCAGAATCTAGAGCAACCTATGGCCAATAAGATCTGCTGATATTTTTAGGATGATATTTTTTGGCAGATTTTTCCCCAAATTATGTTGTTTAATGTTACTACAAACTCACCCACAGCCCCATTTATTTACCACAAACCTATAAGAAAGCTGCAGCAGTTATAGGGGCCAATTTGGAGCTGAGTTCCATATTTGGAATTCCGACTGCGAGTATCATAGCAACCAAAGAGTCAATCCGGAGTGAGGCTGTTGAAGGTAACGGCCCTTCCCGTCCGCACCACTGGTTTAGCAGTGAGCGGGCGCTTAGCAACGCTGTCAGTCAAACCTGTTGCTAATGCTAGTGGGAGTGACCTCAGGGAAAGAAGGCACCTGATTTGTCTGTTATTAATGTTTATATCTTGATTTACGGACACAATAGCGAAATAAAAACACCAGGATCATGTAGAGTCTGACAGCAGCAGTTACGGAGTTAGGGGCAACACTTTTCCAATTTAAAGTGAATTGGAGCCAGAGCGAATGGAGCCGGAAGTGCGCCCATGTTCACTTCCTATTTGGAACGCAGCAGGTAGCAGGTTAGCTATGTCCATTTATATATACAGTCTATGGCGTGTACTCTTTAGGCAGCATCGACCATCTGATCTGTAGGTCTATCTCTAGTCCTGGGTGTAAAATCCAAGTGGGGACCATACTATGTTTAGTTTGTATTTTTACTTCAAACTATTCAAGTTATAGTGTTTTGACTGAAGTTGTGTAACACTTTGGGACCTGTCTGATTTTAAATGTACTTTATAAATACATCTTTACCTTAAGTTTGCATTTGAAATCAACCTAAAAGTTGCAAAACAGGCAAAACGTCCAGCTCCAGAATAACACGCTCGTTGTATTGTGTTTCGCCACTGCTCCTCACAGTTTAAGATACATCAGTGGAATGGATGGGTCAAATGCAGAGGGGAGATTACTGTAAACAATGTATGTATTTTAATCATACATGTAAAAGTTCAAGCTATTAAACCAGATCTATTGTGCAAAATGGACTTTTCAGAGCATTTACCCATGTTATAGTTGTTTCTTCTCATTGACCCTCTGAAGTTGTGTTTGGAGTGATTCATGTTTGAGTAATCTTTAATCGCTTTTTTTCAAAACGCCATTTTGCCGATCAACCCCCGTTTTCACTTCCACCGGCACACGCCCACTGTGACGTACACACTTCGTTCTTCAATTTTATTTTCTTAGTCGATGATACTCGTAGGATTTGGCAGCGTCGCATAGTCATTTTGGTACAAATTTTAAAAATCGCAAATGTGATGTGCAGCTATCCATAGGGGGCGCCGACAGCTCAGCAAGCTGTTTTAAATGAATATTGTGATTTAAAATGTGTAAATTATAACATAATGATCCACAGATGACATAGATATATATTCTGGTTTATTTAGTGCGCCAGCCCAGTAGAACTACAGCTGATTTTGCTTTAAACTTACAGATATTACTGCTTTGCCTTTTATGGCTTTAAACATGTAAATCTTGCATGTATTAATTGAAAAGTGCTTTTATGGCTCAGAAATACCTTGCAAAATGCGCTTTCTTACTGTGAGCCGGGTCGCCACTCGAAAGATCAGGCTTGTAACTTGGCCTAGTGGTGTCTCCTGCTTGTCTCCATGGAGATAGACAAGTTTGTCCATACTAGGGAGCTTTCTAGGCAGAGCAATACACCTCCATGGAGACAAACAAGACTTTCCCCCAGACTCTCCACCAGAAAAGTTCCATAGTGCACCTTTAGATCATTTTCAGTGATAATATTTAAGACCTGATTTCTGATATAAACATTTGAACACGTAGCCCACACTTCTTGATTCCCGCCGCTCGGCCTCGTCAGCTGCCCTGTCCCGTCCGAACAGTAGTGTAGTGTTGTTGTGGGCCGCATCCTATTTCCCCGTGTGACTTCCTGTGCTGTTACATAAGGGAGCGTGGTGTGTATCTGTGACAGATGCCGACAGCGGCCGCAGGAGCCAGGCCTCTCTCAGGATTAGGGCTTTACGAGCTTTGTAGCGCTGCACTCAATCCCACACTGTTTACACCATTCACACGCAGCACCACAATCACTGTTTGTGTGGAAAGAATCAAACCAGATGGGAGATTTTAACACATCCTCGGATTATCTTTTTAGCTTTTTAAAGTGGGCACATTTAACACTCTCATAGGAACACAAATTTGGAACGATCTCAAATGTGTACCCCTGAGTGAAAGGTATAGTTTCATTATTGGATATTTTGTCCTGGCAAATATAAAGACAGCTATATTTTGGAAAGGTAAACCAATATTTGAATACTGGGATGGAAATTGCATCCACAGTCAGTTACCAGTTTAACCAAGAGATAATGGGGAAAATAAAATTAAACTAATGCAAGAAAGAAACATGTTGTTCTGTTTAGAGTTGTTCTGATACTGATACTGCTCTCGGCAAAAGATACCGCACTATTTTTTTTCAGGTATCAGTATCGGCGAATACTCAGACCAAATCACCGATCTGATATGATCTGTATTTTCCAGATTGAGGACCTGTAGATGCGAGCAGCCGCTGTTGACGTCTGTGGCTAACGCTAATGCCCAGAACAAGTTAAATGCAGATCGTGGGGGTTCTGCAGACACTTAAAACAGGCTAATAATGTCAGAAAAGACATTTATGTTTCCTCTTTGATAGCTTCATTTAGCCTTTGGAGTGGATACTGAACTTGGTAAAATAACAACAAAGAGTGCAACCCGACAAAAGCGCTAACACGGCAACTGCGCTAACGCAACAACAGCGTTGACATGACAACAGCGTTGACATGACAACAGCGCTGACACGACAGCAGAGCTACCGCAACAACAGCGATGATACAACAACAGAGCTAACACGACAACAGCGCTGACACGGCAACAGCGCTGACACGGCAACAACGCTGACACGGCAACAACGCTGACACGATAACAGCGCTGACACGACAACAGCGCTAACACGACAACAGCGCCAACACGGCAACAGCGCTAACACGGCAACAGCACTGACACGGCAACAGCACTGACACGGCAACAGCACTGACACAGAAACAGCACTGACACAGAAACAGCGCTAACACAACAACAGCGCTAGCGCGGACTTTGTTTCTTCTTCTTTAGTCTCAAAATCTCATTTATTCTGTCGATGTTCTTTAGAGACAGACTTTTACTACAGGTATTTTTGTGGTGTAACAAAACTGAGTAGTCTTAGTCTACTTCTTCACACTATGGAGTATCGGGGTGGTATCGGTATTAGCAAGTACACTGAGGCCAAGTATCGGTATCGAATTGGATTTTTAAAAATGGTATCGTAACAACACTGGCTCTGTTCAAAGCGTTGTAATCTTCACTGTATAAAGAGCACGTTGCCATGCTAGGCCCATAGTACATTTATATAAAGGTTTGTTTTGATTTACATCATCAGCCAATAAGGTCAAGTGTCTCTAAATTACAACTACAACTCCTACGAGAACGTTCCAGAATCCTGCACTGGTCCGGGCTTAAGTAACAGTTTGTTCTGGGAGATTCTCGACTAAACAGGGATTTCCTGTTGTGGCTGGACAAATAAATGAGCCAAACCAAAAGCAATGCAATGTTTCTCATGGAAAAAACAGTGACGTTAGCTTGGACCTAAAGATATCAACACATTAAAACCCATTAAACAAACTGATTATGTCATCAGTTATAAAGTAAAAAGCTGATACTGTCCCAGTGGTTGAAATGTCATACGATCTGGCAACTACTACGACTGTGTTCACACTTGTAAACACACATAGTTTGGGTTTCAATGTCGCTGTCGATCAAACCTGTTGCTAATGCTAACGAGAGCGACCACGGGGAAAGAAGGAGCCTGATTTGTTTGTTATTAATGTTCATATCTTGATTTACAGGCACAATAAACACAATACGTAAAATAAGCGGGTTAATACGAACGTTTTAAGACCAAAATGACGAGTCTGACAGAAGCAGTTACAGAGAGAGGGGCGACAGTTTTCTAATGTAAGGAAGCGCAGCCCATGATCACTTCTTTTTTGGAACGCGGCGGCTAGCGGGTTAGCTATGTCCATTTATATATACAGTCTGTGGTTTTAACCCATATCTGAACTCTGCATCAATATAATAACAAAGGCTTTACCTAATGGAGAGCTTATATCTGTCCCCATAATCAAGGTACGTCCCCATGAGTTGAGTGTGTACACAGATCCCGACCAGGTCTAGACCAGGACTAAACCAGGACTAGACCAGGACTAGACCAGGACTAGACCAGGACTAGACCAAGTCATTAGGACGAAACCAGGATCAAAACAGGATTATTGTGAATCTATTTATGGTCATGGTCACATTTTTATACAGTGTTTTTCCACCTTCAAGTCACTCAAAGCTCTTTACATCAAGGAACCACTCACGAGGGGGGTTAAGTGTCTTGCCCGAGGACACAACGACAGCATTCGTCTGCGGGCTGGTGCATAAGTCTAACTGTTTTGTGTCGTATGTGTTCCAGATGTACAAAGGCTTTGAGAAAGTCCAGCACGTGCAGCACATCTACACAGACGCCTCGGAGAGTTTGTGTGGAGTCAAGTTCGACATCAACAAATACCAGTATCTCATCACAGGTGAGGCCCACAGCAACCCACTCCCCCATATGAACCGGGTCAAAACACTCACTCAGACTGAAGAGATGGGTCAGATGTTTGCCCAAGGACCAGCGGTGGAAGAAGTACTCAATTTTGAAAAAAAAAAAAAAAAGTAAAAGTACAGATAATGGAGCAAAAGAAATACTCAAGTAAAAGTATCAAATGAAAAAGTACCTGTTTAAAAATGTACTTAAAGAGTAAAAAGTAAAAGTATTTCACACAGATTTTGAGTTCTAGTAAAACTTCAATTTACTGTACTTTGGGTAAAGATTTGTTTGGTGTAAGAGTTTGTTTTTTTTTCTAGATGTTTTTATTTGTTTTTTGTTTTTTTGTTTTTGCTCAAATTATGAACATGTTAAAAATAAACCCTCAGCCTTTTCAGCAGGTCTCAGACAATAAAAAAAGGAGGAGGAGTGAGGGAGAGGCTGAGAGAGGGGGAGAGAGAGGGTAGGGAAGAGAGGAAGAGGAGGGAGAACAGAGGGGGAGGAAGAACGAAAACGAGAGAGAGTGAGACAGTGAGAGAGAGGGAGAATAAGGGGAGGAAGAAGGGGTGAGAGAGAGAACGTGAGAGGAAGAGGGAGGTATAGAGGGGTGGAAGGGGGAGTGAGAGAGGGACAGAGAGAATGAATGAATGAGAGAGAGAGAGAAGGAGGACAGGTGGAGTCAGAGAGAAAAGAGAGAGGAGAACGCAGGGAGAGAGACGGGAAAAGACCGATAGAGAGAAAGAGAGGAGGTGGAGTGAGAAAGAGAGGAAGAGAGAAAGAAAGTGAGACAAGGAGAGGATGGGAAAGACAGAGAAAGATGGTGAGAGAGAGGGAGAGGAGAGAGACATGGACAGAGAGCTAGAAAGAGAGGGAGAGGGAGAAAATTTAAGGTTAAAAACTGCAAATATCAACTACTATCTCTACGAGTAACAGGGATCAAACCGGCAACCTTTGATGGAGGGCGAACGTATCTGCCAAGTAATTAGCCAAGTCCCATTTTGTTACAAGCTTAGGGTCAAACAACATTATTTTCCGATCAATATGTGTCTTTTATAAGTGGCCCATTACAAAAGAAGTAAACGTTTAAATACTGGACCCAGCAGGTCTCACACTACACTCATTTTCACATTACAAAGTGCAAAATGGCGTTTTCCGAGCCTGGGGCGAACTTGGCTCGTACTGATGCCAGTGTTTGTAATAGGGCACATTACCATCTTGTGAGAACACGTCTTCCTCATTTCATAAACAGTGTGACTTTAATAATGCCCTCTTCAGTTCCTTCTTATGTAATCGTCACAAACAAACAAGTTTCTACAGTGACCACAGCACAGAAACGCTTCCTCAGTGTGGAATCTGGACTTCTGGAGCTGGCAGCTAAAGACTGTGTGCTCTGTCTCTCTCTCTTTCCCCTCACTCACTCTCTCTCCTCTCGCCCTCTCTCTGTCTTTCCCATTCTTTCCTTGTCTCACTTTCTTTCTCTTCTCTCAATCTCTCTAATTCCTCTCGCTCTCTCTGCCTCTCTCTCTCTCTCTCCGGTCCCTCTTTCTCTGTCTCTCTGTCTTTCCCATCCTCTCCTTATCTCATTTTCTCTCTCTGTATCTCTCTCCTCTCCTTCTTTCTCTGTCTCTCCCCCCCCCCCCTCTCTCTCCTCTACCTCTTACTCTGTCTCTCTCCCTTTCCTCTCCCCCTCTCTCCATACCTCTCTCTCCCTCTCTCTCACTGTCTTTACCCCTTCCTCTCTTTCTCACTCTTCCTCTTTCTCTCTATCCATCTTTCCCGTCTCCCTACCTGCGTTCTCCTTCTTTTCTCTCTGACTCCACCTGTCCTCCTTCTCCCTCTCTCTCATTCATTCATTCTCTCTGTCCCGCTCTCTCACTCCCCCTTCCATCCCTCTATACCTCCCCTTTCCCCTCTCTCCTCTCTTATTCTCCCTCTCTCACTGTCTCACTTTCTTGTTTTCTGTCTTCCTCCCCCTCTGTTCTCCCTCATTTTCTGTCCCTTCCTTCTTCTCACCCTGTGTTCTTCCTCTCTCTTCCCTTCCCTATTCTACCCTCTCTCTCCCCCTGTCCCTTCCTCACTCTTCCTCCTCTCTCCGTCTTTCCCCCTCTCCCTCTCCCCCTCTCTCCCTGTGTTTTTTCTCTCAAACTCCTCTCTCCTTTTGCTCTCCCTTTCTCTCCCTCTCTCTCACACTCCTTCTCTCTCTCCGTTTTCCCTCCCCGTCTAAGTTATATTCTCTCTCCCCTCCTCTCTCATCTGCCTTGCTCTCGCTCTCTCTTCCTCTTTCCATCTCACTCTCCCTCACACCTCTTCTTTCCCTCTCTCTGTCTCCTTGTTCCACTGGTCTCTCTCCTTCCCTCTCTTACTCCCTAATCCTCCTCTCTCTACCACCCTCTCCTTCTCTCACTCCTCTTCCTTCTACCCCCTCCCCTCTTTCCC
>KN484319.1:18541-33478 GCA_000787095.1 Periophthalmodon schlosseri | reverse complement strand
AGAGGGAGGAAAAGAGAGAGGTAGAGAGGGAGGGAGAGAGAGACAGAGAGGGAGAGAGAGAAGGAGTGAGGGAGAGAGGCAGCGAGGGAGAGAGGGAGCAAGAGAGAGAGGGAGCAAAGGAGAGAGGGAGAGAGGAAAGGAGAGAGAGAGGGAGAGAGGGAGGGAGGGAGAGAGGAGGGGAGAGGTCTGTGGTCCCGGGAAAGAACAGAGGCAATTTGTATACATTTTCATAGTGACCCATAAGAAAAGTATCTAAAGTTGGATCAGCTGTTGAAGGCAACGCTGTCAATCAAACCTGTTGCTAACACAAAATAAAAACCACAGGATCAAGTAGAGCGGGTTAATACGAACATTAAACCTAAAAATGACGAGTCTGACAGCAGCAGTTCCCTCATGATCCCTTCCTATTTGGAACGCGGCGGCTAACAGGTTAGCTATGTCCATTTATATATACAGTCTATGCATTAGACTCAACTATGTCCATTGAGACAAGCAGATGACACCACCAAGCCAAGTCCCAGGTCAGATCTGTGGAGAGGTGTCCCTGCTCACACCAAGAGCGCATGTTTTTCAAGTATTCATTTAGCAAAAAAACACCTGTGATGGAATAAACAATATTGATAGCGTTTAATGTCATATTGTTGGACTTTCCAGGCAACGCAATATCCCCATGGAGACAAGTAGGTAGCAGACCCTACACCAGAAAAGTTACATAGTGCACCTTTAACCTTACCTCCCTCCTCTGCACATTGCTAAACTGAGCAAAGTCTCCCGTCGACCTCCGCATTCCTTCACCCATAATCATTTACCGTAGAGAGTGCCGGAAGCATGCCACTAGAACATTATAATCCACACATCATTAAAAACACTTCAACCCGGAAGTTTTGTGATCCGTGTAGGACAAAACGGATTCAATTTACCAACTCATTCATACCCAGGGAAGTGTCTCTCTTTGGAGTTTTTTTCTGTCGCCAATGGGTTCCGCTCTTCACCTCTATAACTGGTTGTATAAAGCAGTGAAATTCAGACTCGAGCGGCGTTTTGTGTGAGCACCTGTGGCAGTGACGCACACAAAATCTTTTGATGCGTGGCACTCGAGGTGACGCTGGCGCTGACGGATTACATTCAAGCAAGATTACATTCATGAAGACGAGACCGTAGAACGATACGGCCCATTTCATCAAATCAAGAAACTTTGCAACTCGGATTAACGCATTTTTGAAGTTGTATACCGTTTTTTATATATATATGAAACGGCAAATGCAATTACAGCCTCTATGTGTTGACGAGGTTGGAGGAGCTTTCTGTCACAACCAAAACTATGATGAGGCTCTTTAATTATAGTGGCACAATTTCAGTTTTGTTTTTTTCCCCTCTGGCTTCTTCATACTGCTCATTGACATGCATGTGTAGATGAACCAATGTATCCAAGGCTGCATTCACAATCCACACATCCCACATCAAAACTGGGACTAGACCACGACTAAACCAAGACTAGCATAATGGGAAGGTTTGCTACGCTCGCAAAATTCCACTGCCCTGTACTTACGTTGAAGTCAATGGACCAATTTCGATGATTACGTTGTTATATCTAGATCTATTGTGATTTAATTGTGATTGTGATTGCTTTACCATTAGGTTTAACCATAGACTGTATATATAAATGGACATTAATAACAGACAAACCAAGCGCCTTCTTCTGCCGAGGTTGCTCCCGCTAGCCTTAGCAACAGGTTTGATTGACAGCAACGGCTCTTTTGTTGCTATGATACTCGCGGTCAGAATTCCGAATATGCAACTTGGCTCCAAATTGGCCCCTGTAACTGCTCTAGCCTCGATGAGCTTCATTTGACTGGAGCCGAACGCTGCGGGTGACGTCACACTCACTTAGTCCACTTCTTTTTACAGTCTATGGGTTTAACAGACTATAACTGATATAAACGATATAATTAAGACAGGTTTACTTAAGTTTGTTTTTTTTCTGTGTCTCTGCAGATCAAACCTTGCCACTACCTTCCCTGTTTCGTCACATCCAAGAACGAATGCCTTTGGACCGATATGTTGTCTCACTTCGGTTACCCCGGTTACCAGTCGAGACACTACGCCTGTATCCAGCAAAAGGAGGGCTACTGCAGCTGGTATCGGGGTATGACCTCCCGCGACAAAACCACCATCAACGCCACCGACCCATGAACTTGAACGCACCACGAGCCTGAACGCACCACGATCCACTGCCACCTCCCCAAATCCTATCCCTCAAAACCTAAAAAAATTAGTATTACTGGACTACTTTGCTCACTGTATGTGGGTTTCCTTTGACTGGGCACAAAGGACAAACGCACCAATCTCTGACAGTGCCTGTATGATAGCACTTCTGATAGAAAACATTATAATATTGTTCAAATCATTTTTGCCAAATCTCAAAAGTCAATATTTTTGCCCTATGTGACAGTTTAAGTATTATGGGACTTTGTATGAATGGGAAAGTATAGTTTATAATATGTATGCTGCTCTGTAATTGGCATGTATGTAGAATAAGCTAGCTAGCTCCTGATACCACTTTTTCACAGTATAACAATTCAATACTTCCTGATTTTGTATACAGGAGCCTCAGAGGGACAATCTACCGCAATATCAAAAAGGCAACGGTACTAAAGCAGCATATAACAATCAAATCTGATCTTCATTAAGGCCTTGGAGAGACACTTATCAGCTTAAAGTGCATATGACCGGTTTACATGTTTGTTTTTTATTATTACGTCATAGTTTTACACAAACCAAGTGGCAGTTTTTGATGAAAAGTTAAAAAGTAAAGTTAAAAAAATAATAAAATACAGGAATAGTGCTGAGTTCGATCTGTCATCAATACACAAAATTCCATTCAAAATACAGGGACGATTTACCAGAAAGTAAAATTATAAACAATAACATCACCAGTATTATTAAAGCAGCAGAAAACTAGGCAAGATTTTTTGTGAAATTTTAAATAAACCGGTCATATGCATGTAAAGTATTTACGAATTAGACAGCAGAAGAGCATGGTAAAAAGTCAAAACCAGTACACAGTTTTTTAATATTAATATCCCTTTAAACAGCCTCAAAAAGTACATATAAAAACACATGCACTATGTTGATTATGTAACAAGGGGACAACCTCATTTGAAAAACCAAACTACCACTAAAAACTGCTGTTTGGGTGATAGGCAAAAGTCAAGTACTACAATGACCATAATGCAACACACAGGGTTTTACTGTGGACAAAATACAGTGCCAACAGTCGATGTTCTTAAATCTCCTTATAAATCTACAATCTACGGCGTCAGATTGGTGTCAAAATTGTTACCATATCTTTACTGTAGCATGTGTCTTTACAATGGGAGTTTTGAATGTGTGAATGGAGGACGATGCTTTGCTGTCTGTTACCATGGAGATGCGTGCAGCGTGGCAATAGGCCCCTGCGTTGATAATGATATTTTATGCTGTAAATAACATAAGCTATATATTATAACTTGGCTGAAACCTCTGTAACTGGTGTCTAGATTAGTAATGTTTATAATTTTCAATACAAAAAGATGAAATGAAGGACAGTAAAATCCACAGCACTGCCGATAAGCTCTGTATACAGCAGCACGCTAGCTAGCTCACTGTGTCTCAAGGCTAACAGTCACGTTTATTAAAATTGGAAAACATAAAATAAACAGCCTGTTAAAATTCAAATTAATTAAAATAAAGACTACTCAGTTATTTTTATATGTAGATACTTCAGTGACTACTCAGTTATTTTTATATGTAGAATACTTCAGTTTGTGGAGCTGTTTTAATATTTATTATGCCTCAAAATTAGCATTAGCATTAGCATTGAGACACAAACATGTCTCTTTCTAAACACAGAAGTGTCCTCCGGTGAAGTATTCATTTTATTTGTGTAGTGTTTAACATGTTGTCAGTGACATCCACCCGCAGCTCCCTGTTCACTGCCTGATCTTTAAATATTTATTAATTTTAGCGTGACTCGGCAAAAACCTCACAGATGGACACTGTTGTGCAAAGTGCCAATTCGCAAATAATCATCGCCGTCCATTGAAAACAACTCCAGTCCAGAGGTTTCACAAAATAAGATATTTTGTAAGTGTGTATTATTCAGTCTTTTTGTATTTAACTATTTGAAATGGACATTATAATATATACTGTATATGAATGAAAGTAACAATATTGTAACTAAATCCATTTTCATTTTCATCACCTGTTTTATCAATGCAGTACCTTCAATCCATTCCATACATGACACAGTACATGCCACAGACTGGCCTAATAGATCTTGTCAGTTTGATAATATTAATAATGACAATATTTCTTTAAATGGAAAAAAAAACTTGCAAGCAAAGTATTAAAACATAAGTTTGTGAGATGAAATTTCAAATAACAGTTTCAGAAGGTCAAAATGCAAATTTAAAAACCCTTACAAGTCAAATTAATTGTGAGGTTGTATAGTTTGTCCAATGGCAAACTAATGTCATCTTAGCATAGACAGGATAAAGAAGTGGACTAAGTGAGTGTGACGTCACCCACAGCGTTTGGCTCCAGTCAAATGAAGCTCATCGAAGCTAGAGCAGTTACAGGGGCCAATTTGGAGCAGAGTTCCATATTTGGAATTTCGGCTGAGAGTATCATAGCAACCTAATACCTAATCAGGAGTGAGGCTGTTAAAGGTAACGCTCCTTTCCACCCGCAACGCTGGTTTAGCAGGGAGCGGGCACTTAGCAACGCTGTCAATCACACCTGTTGCTAACGCTAGCGGGAGCGACCTCGGGGAAAAAAGACGCCTGATTAATGTTCATATCTTGAGTTACAAACACAATAGCGAAATAAAAATACCAGGATCATGTAGAGCGGAACAATATGAATGTTTTAAGTCGATGCAGCCGGAAGCGCGCCCATGTTCACTTCCTGTTTGTAACGCGGCAGCTAGCAGGTTAGCTATGTCCATTTATATATACAGTCTATGCATCTGAGTAAAAAATATTCACAACTACAGCAAATACAGAGCCAAAATTACCTATATGCCGTATGTAGTAATGGTACATATCATATTGAAAGTCATTTGAGTAACAATACAAATATGTATATGTGAATTTAAAAGCAAAACAGTAAAAACTGGTGTATTAAAATAAAACAATATGGTACTTCAAATCATAATAGTAAGAAAACACTGAATGTTAATGGGTTTATTTCTCCATCTGTGGCATTACAGTGTCGTTCTCTGAGGTTCATTCTATTGTAAATACTCTGCTCAGCTCAGAATCACTCGGTCAAATTCTTAACGAAATGTGGGGGGCTGTTTTGTTGTAGGGGTTAGAGAGATGTACGACTTCATTTCTGTTTTATATTTTTATAATAAAGAGTTCATGAAAAGCGGACTTGTGTTGTGGTGTTTGCATTGGTTTTAAACTCACCATCTGTGTGTGGCTGGGGAAGAAGGTCTGCTCATTTAAAGGGAACTTCTCCGGGCCCAGAGAGTGGTACAGCTTTATCATCTGGGAAAACTGAAAACACAAGGAAATAACATGAATTCTACAGTTTAGACAAGAAAAAAATCTGACTCTTAAATGTTCTAGGGTTGTTGCGTCAGTGGCATAAATATTATTGTTTATCATCTATATTTACTTCAGCGATATATCAAATAGTGATGGGACTTCGGCTCCTTAAATATTATTGTTTATCATCTATATTTACTTCAGCGATATATCAAATAGTGATGGGACTTTCGGCTCTTTTTTGGGATGCGAATCTTCTGGATCCGTTCTCTTCAAACAGCTGTTCAAAAGACTGGCTCTTTTACTGTTTATTTATATGACAGAAGCCAATGTGAGAACTCATTTTATCTACAAACTAATCACAGAGAGAATCGACCCCGCCTCAGATGTGTTTAAAATGGTTCAAACTGAGAGTGAGAGTGAGTTTACCCTTTGAATTTTAATGTTAAAGTAAACAGTTATTATGATGTCAAAAATGTTTTTTGTGCTCAAATTTCTCACTCGTTCCGCCTGCTCTGCTTCTGTGCTGATTCTTGTGTCGATTCAGTGTTAATCAGTGTAAAAGTGCATCAAAATTAGAGAGAAAAAGATTCAGCCCTTTTACAAAATGAGATCCGGATCCAACCGTTCACATTAAGGAACCGTTCAAAAGAGCAGATTTGTTCAGGAAAGTCACAACACTAATATCGCACCTCAAAATCGTGACAGGCCTAGGTAGACGGTTATTGCTAAAGATGGAGTGCTCCAATAAACCCATCTATATTCGTCGTGGCAACCAGGTGATGCCACAAGAACAAGTTACAGGTCAGATTAGGGGAGAAGCGACCTCGCTCACAGTGAGATAGCATTTTTTCAAGGTATTTTTGAGCAACAGAACACACATTTTATGAATACAAGACAGATAAGTAGAGGCCTGTCTCACATCTTCAGGAAGACTGTTCCAGGTTTTAGCTGCATAAAACTGAAACACTGATTCCCCATGTTTAGTCCTGACTCTGGGCACCAGCAGAAGGTGGTCCCTAAACCAAGACTAATCCAGGACTAAATCAGAACTACATCAGGACTAAAGCAGGAGGTGGGTCCCTAAAGTCTTCAGAGTGTGAGATGGTTCATGTGGCTCTAACATGTGGGAGATGTACTTTGGTGCTGGGCCATGTAGAGACTTGTAACAAGCAGAGCTGCTTTAAAGTCTATTCTCTGAGCCACAGGAGCCAGTGCAGAGACCTGAGCACAGGACTTATGTGCTCGTGCTTCTTGGTTCTAGTCAGGACCCGAGCAGCAGTGTTCTGGATGTACTGCAGCTGTCTTAAGGCTCGTTTGGAGAGGCCAGTGAGCAGGACGTTACAGTAGTCTAACCTACTGGAGACAAATGCATGGATCAGTCTCTCCAAGTCTGGTTTTGACAGTTTACCTTTGATTTTTGCAATGTTTTTAGATGCTAAAAAGCTGCAGATGTTATTGATTTGATGTGGCTGTTAAAGTTCAATTCTGAGTCCATTATTGCCCAAACCAAAACATTTGTAAGACGTTTAACACAAAGATGCATGAATATATAACTTAGTAGCAATATGAAAACTGGGGCAAGACCAACCCGTTTTTAACATGAAGTTTATCAGCATCTACTCAGTCATAATGATTCTGCATGGACATGTACCTAAACAGTATCAGTCTGAACAGGCATGAACTTGATTTGAGGTCGCTACTTACCACCCAGGGTTTGCTGCAGAAGTTGTAGATGGAGTAGAGGGAGTTGATGCTCGGGACGCCTCCGAAGTGCAGGCCAATCACCAGGTTCCTGAAGTCCTCTCCTGGGATCATGCTGTAGGCGTGTTGGCGAATCAGGACAAAGTCCGGTTTAAACGACCTGTAAAAAAAATAAGCACCCATTAGGACACTTTATTAAGATATTTTTAACTACATTTTTTACAGTATTTAAGAGTGTGGAGAAAAGCAAGTTTGCGCAAAAAGATCTACATCCATTTGTTGTACACTATGATCAAGGATTTGGTTGATGCCATAGACTATATATAAATGGACATAGCTAACGTGCTAGTCGCCACATTCCAAATAGGAAGTGCTTATGGGCGTGCTTCCATCGATTCTGGCTCCAGTTCACTTTACATTGAAAAATTGTCTCTCACTAGCTGCTGCAGTGAGCCTTGTCAATATGTTCGTATTAACCCGCTCTACATGATCCTGGTATTTTTATTTCACTATTGTGTCTGTAAATCAAGATATGAACATTAATAAGAGACAAATCAGGCACCTTCTTTCCCCAAGATTGCTAGTGTTAGCAACAGGTTTGATTGACAATGCCCCATTCCCTGCTAAACCAGTGGTGCGGGCGGGAAGGGGCGTTACCTTCAACAGCATCACTCTGGATTGGCTCTTTGGTTGCTACGATACTCGTGGTCGGAATTCCAAATATGGAACTGGGCTCCAAATTGGCCCCTATAACTGCTCTAGCCTCGATGAACTTCATTTGACTGGAGACGAACGCTATGGGTGGGGTAAACTGGGGTTGTACATTAAAAATAACAATATAAAACAACAGCCGGGCATGAGAGACAGAGGTGTGTGTGCGCATCAGAAAAAGTCACTTCTGTTCACTAAATGTAGTTTTAGAGACGAGTTACGAGGATGTATTATTGTGTTATGTTATAACACTGTCCTGCACTAAGGGAGGAGCTTGTGGACACAGGTGCAGGTTATTAAGGGCGGAGCCAAACTTCACGTGGTTTTAGTGCTGCCTGACGAGTGGATTTGCATTCAAGTCTGCCGCTCCTGCAGTACGTAAAGACTGTACACTCACGGTAAATCCCCGTCTGACTGAAGGGACACACTAGCAGTTAGCTTTAGCATCAACACAGCTTTTATTAAAGGGCCAGCGGCACTTATTCCTCTCAACACTGTCCTCTGATACAAATTCTCACCGTCTACGCAGCTTAGACTCGCGTAAACATGAATTGGTTCATAGTAAAATTACACCGGGCATGTGCGTGGAGCCTCATCGAAACTGCAAATGCGGTTATCTTGTGCAGTGTGATCAATATGGCTGTCTACCATGACAGCCCTATTTCTTAGTCTATAATTAGAATAAAAACACTTGTATCAATTTTTGTTTTCATTGTAAACCGCAATATTGATTTAACCTTATAAAGAAGTGAAACTATTCAGGTTCAAACTTGCATATATCTCCTATAAAGCAGAGTGAAGACATTGAAATGACAAGACTGATCTGAAATGAAAGAGCAGAGCGGAGCCTTCTGTCACTTTTAACCTGTAGATATTCAGAGGAGCCAGAGGAGGAGGGTTGTTCAGTGGATTTATGGGGAGTCTCTCTTGGTCTTAAGTGCTGCTTATGTTAGAACAGAGTCACTCCAGCTGTTTCTGCTCTCAGCTGAAAAAAACACATCAAAGAACGCTGTTTACGATGAACCAAAAGTGAGGACACAGACTGAACTATGCTCACTGATCTGGGTCAAAGCGAGTTGGACAAATGCAGTTAGTTTTTTGACAATGTTACCTTGTTTTCAGTAATGCTAAAACGTGACATGGTGAGAATAATAGGTAGTTATTTTTGTAAACATGGAAATTGCAAATACCGAAGATGAAATATCTATCAAACCAACTTAAATGTATTGCTTCCACTTAATAATGTTTTTGACAGATTGGTAAAAGGTCACGGTCACATTTTTATGTAGCGCTTTTCTACCTTCAAGTCACTCAAAGCACTTTACATCAAGAAACCCACTCACGCATTCATACAGAAATTCATACGCAAGTGTACGCAGACATTAGGGGCGAGGTGGGTTAAGTGTTTTGCCCAAGGACATAACAACAGCATTCATCTGTGAGAGCTGGATTCAAGGAGACAACATGCTACAGGTGAGTTTTGAACCAAAAATCCTGTGGTGTGGGGGTGGATGCTTATTAAAAGAACCATTGTGGCCGTTATCACAATGCGTTTTATATTAAGCACCAAAGTTCGTGTCAAATCTGAGTAAACTTGTTTCTAAAATGTATCTGCTGAATGTGTATGGAGATGTTTGTCAGACCAAGTCCAAAACAGCAAGAAACTTTCAACTTTGTATCTTCGGTTCTGAGACTTTCTTATCTCTGTGAAGGCCAACGCTCAGTTTCAAGTTTTGATATGTTTATGTCAGTGCAAACAGAGTCCTGCTTCTACCATGATGGTATTGTTACTGCTACTACAACTTTTACTGCTATTATCACAACCTCTGCTACTGATACTGCTACTACAACTGCATACCTTCTACTTCAACTACTACTACACATTTTAAACAACAGTTTCCATACATATTCCTCCTCCTTCTACCCCTACTCCAACTACTACTATTTCTACTCCTACTCCAACTTTTACCATTTCTAACTCCTACTACAACTACTACAACTACTACAACTATTTCTACTCTTACCACTGCTATTTCTGCTCCTACTACTACTCCTACTCCAACTTTTACCATTTCTAGTCCTCCTCCTCCTACTCCTCCCTACTACAACTATTTCTACTCTTACCACTGCTATTTCTGCTCCTACTACTACTCCTACTCCAACTTTTACCATTTCTAGTCCTCCTATTTCTACTCCTCCTCCTCCTCCTCCTCCTCCTCCTACTCCTCCTACTACTACTATTACTACTACTCCTGCTACTCGTACTACTCCAGACATGAACCCCAGCGTGACGTCTTCTCCATGGTAACCTTGACGACGCCCGTAGCTGATAACCGTGGGACATTACGGCTCTGCGTCGTCCATTAACTTTGTTTTTTATCTTTTGTAAAAATCCCTGAAGCCTGAGGATTTCACCTGAGCGAGGCATTCGGGTTTAATGATCCGAATCCTCCTCGTTCTGCAGAGCTCAGTATGCAAATGTGTCCTTTAAATGGGCCGTCAGAGGAGCCGTAAACGCTGATGACAGACTGTACGAAGGGTTAAACATTAGGACAGCAGCTCAAATGTGTCCACGTGGAGAGTACAGAGATATGCACAACACTTGGAAAGTCCATTGAGCGAGTTATGGACAGATGTTCTCCTTAACAAGCCGTGCAAATGTGAAAAACTAGAGCCAGCCATATCTGCAGAGAGCTGTGTAATACTACTGCACAATGATATGGTTTAAAGCCACAGTGTGTAACTTTTTAAAGGTCCTGTATTACACAAAACTGTTATAATGTTGTTACCTCTTCAAAAACATGCCTGGAGTTATGTTTTGTTTCATTCACACATGTTTAAATAACACTTTATTATTAGTTTGTCTACATCTCAAAACTCAAAAACACTTTATTATTAGTTTGTCTACATCTCCAAAACTCAAAATGCTCTGTTCCACCTTGTGATGTCATGAAGCGGTAGTTTTCATGTTAACAGCTACCTTTTACATTTAGTTCAGTAGAGATTGGCAATTCCGGGGCTGAAATTATCGAAATAATTCTAGTGAAGGTGTATGGCGCGGCGGCTAGCAGGTTAGCTATCTGCGTTTATATATAAAGTGTATGCATTAAACTCATCTGGTATTCAATTAAAAGGGTTGGTAATGCTGAAAATACCTTAAAATCATCAAATCAACTCTTATCGTGAGTGGGCTCGCCTGTCCACAGATCTGACGTTTATGTAACTTGGCCTGACGGTGTCACCTGCTTGTCTCCACGAACATAGACACATTTAACGCCATGCTGTGGAACGTTAAATAAGCTCATAGGGATGTTATGGGGTATGGGGCTGTTTGCCTGTGCAGAATTCCAGTGTCCCGTTTGGATCTTGGCCTGGTCCCATATCAGTTCCCCATCAGCCTGTCTCTCATCGATAAGGATCACCTCTGAGCTCCCGAATACCACAGCTCCAAAGACCCAGGGCTCGTATACACTGGAACAACAGCCTATTGTGTCGGACTGGCTCTACATCACAGCACTGACTCATGCACTTACGATGGTTTGGATCAGATCTGGTTTGGAGATAAGTTTGTTTAGATCAAAGATTTCAAAAGTAACCGTTCATTTTAAAGCAGACCTGTTATGTAAAATCAACTTTTCAGAGCTTTTAACCATGTTATAGTTTCCTCCTCATTGACCCTCTGAAGTTGTATTTGGAGTGATTCATGTTTGAGTTTTCACCTCCACGGGTACACGCCCACTGTGACGTACGCACTTCGTTCTTCAGTTTCTTAATCGGTGATACTCGTAGGACTCGAAAATGTCACGTAGTCATTTTGCCACTCGCTAGTGTGATGTGCAGCTATCCATAGGGGGCGCCGACAGCTCCACAGCTCTTTGTTGTCATGAAGTTTATAGCGAGGTCAGCTCCCATTGGGCACTGCAGTTTTTTAACACAGAAATCAGTGGATTTGTTTCATTTATTAAGTTGTTTTAGATTAATTTTGTGATTTAAAATGTGCAAATTATAAGATAATGATCCACAGGTGTCAGAGATTATAACTATAGAGCAGAAACAAGCATAACAGGACATACTTGAAGTCAGTGCCATTTAACACAAAAAGGGTCAAATTTATTCCTCTTAAGTCAGATGTTTGCTCCACACCACATGCTTTTGTTTCTTTAGGATTTATACTTATAAGGAGGATCTAGTTTGGTTACTAGACTGCACTGAATACGTGAAGCACAGATGTTTTTCAGGTTGTGTCTCTGATTTGGCAAAAGGAATCTAGATATTAGACTCATCGAAGAAAATAAATCTCAAGATTATCTATTTGTTGACTGTCTCTCCCCACTCTTCACCCCATTTCACACAGCTTAAAGGTCCTATATTACACAAAATAGACTCTTGTGAGCTTTAAGTCATGTTAGAATGTTGTTACCTCAAAAACATACCTGGAGTTGTGTTTTGTTTCATTCACACATGTTTGAGTAACACTTTATTATTAGTCTGTCTACATCTCCAAAGCTCAAAATGCTCTGTTCCACCTTGTGATGTCATGAAGTGGTAGTTTTCAAGTTAACACAAGGTGGAACAGAGTGTTTTCTGTTTGAGAGAAGAATTCAGCCTAAATATGAAGGGTTTGTGTGTTAAACAAAACACAACTCTGGGTATGTTTAGATCATTAAATAGTGTAATACGGTCCCAGTCCAAGCCAATAGGCCAAAAAACAAAATATATTTTAAAGTCATTTGGGGCCATTTGAGGAAGCAGTTTACAATAACAGTGAGATTCAGAAGATGGTTACGTAAAAACCCAACCTATTTTTATACTTTGTCATTATCTGATATGTTGGACACTACAAAAAGTCATAAATTGGTCAAGACGAACCCCTTTCACTCCTATTCATTTGTCCTGGCAGTCCATTTCTGTATAATATTAGTTGGTGTTCTGTCATTATCCGGCTCACTATGTTCTTGTGGTGGGCTCCATGCTGAGGTCGTTTGGGTGGTTGGGTAACAGTGGCTATGGCATGTGTCCCTGTGGTACCAGCTGCTTCGGTGGCACACGCAACACTGCCAGAGACCTCAGCGCAGCGGTATATACAAGATCAGAGATGGTTTGGAGCTGGAGATATAAGAAAAATAACTTGACTATAGTGAAAATAGAAAGAAGAGAAACAACAATATTAAAAGGAGTCATTTTAAACTATTTTATGATCTCTGTTATAATGTTGTTTCCTCATCACACACATACCTGGAGTTGTCAGTTTTTAGTAATATAGGACCTTTAAGCAAAATGTGCAATGTATGCGTCATAATATAAAACTATCATTACCAAACTTTAATTTCTTGTTTTTGCCGATCAACTCGCATTTTAACCGCCACCGTATCATAGCAATCAAAGAGCCAATCCGGGGCGAGGCTGTTGAAGGTAACGCTCCCCCACCTGCACCGCTGGTTTTGCAGGGAGCATTGAAGGTAACGCCCCTTCCCGCCCACACCGCTGATTTAGCAGGGAGCGGGCGCTTAGCAACACTGTCAATCAAACCTGTTGCTAAAGGTGGCAGGAGTGACCTCAGGGAAAGAATTGTTATTCATGTTCATGTCTTGATTTACGGACACAATAGCGAAATAAAAACACCAGGATCATGTGGAACAGGTCAATACGAACATTTTAAGACCAAAATGACGAGGCTGACAGCAGAAGTTACAGAGAGAGGGGCCACAGTTTTCAATATAAAGTGAATTGGAGCCAGAGTTGATGTAGCCGGAAGCGTGCCCATGCTCACTTCCTATTTGGAACGCAGTGGCTAACAGGTTAGTTATGTCCATTTATATCTACAGTCTATACTTAAGACTCTCCATGTGTGCTGTTTAAGTGAGTAGTCCTTGCTGTGTGTGGTCTTAGGCTAAACTGTCACTAGAGGAAACCAAAGCAGATCTGTGTACACTGAACTTGATGGGCTGAGCAGAGCTGCAGGTGGAGCCCACACAGACTATAACACTGAGGAGGTATAAAAAGTACATTAGACGTGTCTCTGTTATTGTCGTCCCGCTGCCTCCCACTGCTCCAGAGCTTCTACTGAACTCTTATAATTATGGACAAAGCTTAAGGATTTTACACTGAGAAAACACAAGCCACTGCAGTTAGAACATTTAGACACAATACCGGCCAAACACAGCACCAATACAGAGACTGAAGCTTTACGCAGGTGCTGTTATCTTGGTGTAGTAAACCTAGAAAGATGCAAAAGGTGATGGAATAACAACAGCATGGATATGTTTGATTTAACATTAGGGTATAGTGTTGCTGATTTAGTATGGGAAAAATGGCTTAATGAAATAATCTAGTCACAAAGCAAGATATATACCGTAGATATAAGAGATATAAGACATAAGATTTATATTTTGTTTACTGCAGAAGAAACAAGCGATAAGATTTATATTCTATATATATTCCTGGTTCTTTATAAGGACCAGAAGTACGAGCACATAAGTCCTGTGCTCAGGTCTCTGCATTGGCTCCTGTGACTCAGAGAATAGACTTTAAAGCAACTGCTTGTGTACAAGTCTCTCCATGGCCCAGCACCAAAGTACATCTTAGTGCTATATGAACCATCTCACACTCTGAGGACTTCAGAGACCAGCCTCCTGCTGGTGCCCAGAGTCAGGACTAAACATGGGGAATCAGCGTTTCAGTTTTCTGCAGCTAAAACCTGGAACAGTCAAAACAGCCACTCCATCAGAGAATGTAACAACACGGTTGCAAGAGCAGCTCAGGACGCCAGTCTGCTGTGCATCTTCATCTCCAAGCCACGAACCAAGCCAAAGAAAATAAATGGTTTGAGAGGGGAGTTAAAAAAGCAATTTTTGTTAGGAAAGACAATCCATCTTTGAACAGGAATGGGGGCTTTAGACATCATCTATCCCCATCTACTCCATCCTCAGACCTATAAACAAAGAATAACACCAATAGGACCAGCCAGTATGCTAACAGCCAGTATGCT
>KN484319.1:8335-18531 GCA_000787095.1 Periophthalmodon schlosseri | reverse complement strand
ACCAGCCAGTATGCTACCAGCCAGTATGCTAATAGGTGTGAGAGCTCCCATTAGGGACCTGAACGATTATGCTAAGTATGACTCATGCATACTTCATATTTAGGGTAATTCAATAGACCTAGCTAACAAATAGAAACTGTAAACAGGTGTGTTAGCTTCAGTGTAGTGAGCTCCTCCCTTCAGACAGATATAAGGCAGTGTCCAGCAGTGATCTGACCAGAACGGAAGAAGCGGCTTGGACGAGCAGCCAAATGTCTTCACTCTAAAACTTTTTGTCCAGTTGACAGATTTTAATTTTTCTTTTGCTTTACTTAGGAGATAGAAGACATAAGATTTGTATTTTGTTTACTGCAGAACTGTATTGCATTTAACTATGTTGTAATGTCCATCATCCAAAAGTAGTTTATTTTATGTAAACTATTTGAGCTATAATTCTAATCATAATTAAAACCTGGCTCATTGCACATCACTAATTCAAAGTTATGAGAAGCCAGACAAAGTACGACAAGTTTATTTACAGAGCACCATTCATACACAAAGTAATTCTAAGTGCTCTACAAAATAAGGAAGACATTACATCATAATAAAAACAAATACAAAGATAAATATTTATGATACAATGAACTTTTGAAAAGCCTGGGGAGCATTAGTTGACTAAAGACAGTCTCAGATCCAGATCCAGACCAGACCAGATCCAGAGCAGAGAGAGGTTTGGCTGCAGAAGCACATGAGCTAAAGGGCTGAGTACAGCAGAGCAACAACAACAAGCCACAGCGGCAGAATCCACAGTGTGTGCCACGTCGCTGCTACTCTCCACACAACCAATTATATAAGCTTCAGACTGATGAAAAATCAGGCCCGTCGGCATGGTGATTAGCAATTTAAAACAAAATATGATATCTTTTGAAAGGGAAAAAGTCCTCAAGCTGAAACCCATGAATAAATGTCATCTACTTCTGGGCAAATCAGTCTACAAGTATTAGAAAAAAGAATAGGGTGGCCCATGTGTTGAGTGTATATATAAATGGACAAAGCTAACCCGCTAGCTGCCGCGCCCCAAATAGGAAGTGAGCATGGGTGCGCTTCTGGCTCCAGCTATTGTGTCCGTAAATCAAGATATGAACATTAATAACAGACAAATCAGGTACCTTCTTTCCCTGAGGTCGCTCCCACTAGCTTTAGCAACAGGTTTGGCAGCGTTGCTAAACCAGCGTTGCTAAACCAGCGATGCGGACGGGACGGGATGTTACCTTCAACAGCCTCGCTCCGGATTGGCTCTTTGGTTGCTATGATACTCGCGGTTGGAATTCCAAATAGTCCAGTAAAATAAATCCTAAAATGTGCCTGAAAAATTCTTGAGGTTCAAGTCTCACAAAAACATAAATAAACTGTAATATTAAACAAAATCTTCCATCCTTGTTTGAACGATTACACTCAAAGTCTGTTTTAAACAACACTTTTGGAGATCTTTATAATTAATCATTTTAATTAAACCCACCTCTTCTCCCTGGCATTTAATCTTGTGGTACATGATGTTTGCGTATTTCCAAACACAAACTGCATCACTATACATTTTTTTGTATATCTCCCATTCGTTCTGACACTTCAACAGTGATTGTGGCAGTGCTCCAGACCTGACGTCATAGCTGAAACTGAGACGTGTGAGAACGAGGTGTCATGGCAACGTCTTCAGAGAGACAGGGGTCAAAGGTCAGCAGGACACCAGACACATGAGGCAATGCTATAAATATAGACAGCTGACACATGCATGTTGACATGGGAGGCGGGATACAATAGATAGACAATGCAAAAAGGAATAAATAAATGTTTGTTCCATGAAGAAGTTTAAATGTCCTATATAAGGCGGGCAAATGTGTTTTCTCCATGTATTTAGGTAATACTTTTTAACTGGCAAACCAATATTTGTAAGGCAGATAATCTATAATGTGAAGAACGTAAAGGAGCTTTAAAAATACATTTAAGTGTCTTATGTAATTATGCAGAGAAATCTAAACTTATTCTAGGATCGACTTTGGACGCATTCATTCACAATTGCAGGGTTGGGTTGACCCAACAATGAACTCTGAGGTCGAAACTTTGGACTGATGTAATGTGTATTTTTAGTGGTGAAATAGGTTTAACTTTTCAAAACTGAAAAAGGAGGAAAGGGAACTTTGTGTTAGTGTTTCAAAATGGTGGCATTTAATTTGGTAAAGTCTATATCTGTACAGTGGCTTGTTAGTTACCAACCAATCAGCAAAAGTATCAAAAATCAGATACTAATCGATGCTAAATCTAGTATCGAAACTTGATACTGACCTCTAAGGGATTACACAGATATAAGGCCACATGAGAATATAAACGAAAGTACTACCATTTAATGTTGAAAACCACATTCTATTGTCTAAATAAAGAGTGTTTTTTATTATCGTCGTGGTTTCGGAATCGTTATTGGGTACTGAGTCTATTACTTAGTATGGAAATTGAGTTTGAAATTTTAGTATCATGACAACACTAGTATGCATTAGGGATGGGACAATAAACAATAATATCGTTTATCGTGATAAAAGGGTCCGACCGTAATCGTTCGTGCGACATTTTATGTAATCGTGATAATTGTCCAACGGAGATTATCGGCATTATATCACCAGAATGTGCTGAAAAAACCTAGTTCTCCATGATGTTCTCTTCTAGATCATTGTTCAGTTCAATTCAATTCAATCTTTATTAAGAACACAGAATATCTGGTTCATAGTGAATAGTAAAAAAAAAAAAAAAATTATTAATAAAACCACATTGCACGTTATAATGTATACAGACATGAACAGCAATGTCTTGTTGTTGTCACTTATAAGTACAGTACTAAAACAGTTGTTTAAATATGGATTCTATTCTTAATATTAAAATTATAATTACTCATATCTATAGATTTTTTAAAACTGTCAGTAACTTTAATAATTATCGTGATATAATCGCTAATCGCAATTATTTTGGCCATGATAATTGCAGCAACAAATTTCAATATCGTCCCATGCCTATTAGACGTAACATCTGCTTTTAGATTTAAACAAAATTCACTAGAAAAACATAAAAACAACAAACAAAAGTACTAAATGAGTTCACACAGTAGTGGCCAACACAACGGCACAGCCTCTGCTCCTGTGTGATTTTTATACCATTTAACGCCACTCCAAAATCCAGTTATTTCACTTCACAATCTCACAGAGTGATGATAAGAGTGGAGTTATTTTCTTAGTAAATTCTTCAAAGCGAGGGTCCACATGCTTTCCCCAAGAAGGCGGTGAAACAGAGCAGGGCGGTGTGCACAAAATGAACGGCATGTAGCCAGTTAGATGAGCTAATAGGGCAACTACGACAGAGGACACAGAGCAAACGGGGGATACAGGGGAGGGGGCTGGACAGAGGAAACAATCACGGGAAACATTAATACAGCTAAATGTGTGCAAACTATTTAAAGATGCAATGTGGAACTTTTCATAGCTGGAATACTGGTATCAGATATCTGCACTGATGCTGAAAAGTTTGCTGGATCAGAAATCGGTTTCCACGTATGTAAGATGTAAGACGACTATACACTGATTGTCACTGGCCTAGAAAGTCTCATGTACACAGACACTGGGGACGAGGTGGGTTAAGTGTGGTGCCCAAGGGTACAACGACAGCATTCATCTGTGGGAGCTGGAATCGCACCGCCAACCTGTGAGTCAGTGGATCTGACCACTCTACCAGGGATGTTTTATGTCAAGAGCGGGATTTGAACTGATAACCTTGGGATTAGTGGACAAACGCTCTGCCAACTGAGCTCCTGTCGCCCAGTAATATATCACTACAGAGAAATATCACGAAAAAAAAAAATATTGAAACTAGTTTAAGCCACTAAGTTTAAAATAATGCAAGATAATCAAAGTGAACCATTTTTAAATAGACGGTTTCATTAAAAGATATGAGCTGCAGCAAATACATAGTGGAATGTACCAACAGAAGTAACTTATTCAACTCTCTACAGCACTAATCTTATGGAATTACCGTATTTTCCGGACTAAAAGTCGACTTGTATTCCGGACTTTAAGTCTGTATTTTCCAGACTTTAGTCCGGAAAATACGGTACAACAAAAATACCCAACATCTCCACACTTTTGCAAAGAAAATGTCCTCACGATAAATACTGAGTCCCAAAATATATAGTTCCAGGTTTCATATATTGAACAAAGTGGATATAGTGATTATAGAGACAGGCCTAGTCTCATAATGTTTAATTTTTTTTATCAATTTTGTCTCGTTTTTGTTTAAAGTAAAAATGCTGTTATCACTCAATTTAAAGAGACAAAAACAAAACAATCAGACAACTGGAGCTAGCGTAAATTCAGCCTGGAAGACTCCGCCCCCATCTACCTCACCTCTTCTCCAGCGTTTACCTGCTCCTCAGCCTTCATCACCTCCTCCTGTTACTCCTCCTCCCCACTGCTCGCTGCACCTCCTCTTCATCCAACCAGTGCCCAGTCTGGCCAATTTACACCCAGATGCATGGTCACTTCAGCTTGTGCCGCCACCGCTTCCCCAGCACCTCCTCTCCAGCGCCCCCTCCCGAGCGCCACCTCCTCAGCGCCACCTCCCCAGCGGCACCACCCCAGCGCTCCCTCCCTAGCGCTCCCTCCCTAGCGCTCCCTCCCCAGCGCTCCCTCCCCAGCGCCGCCTCCCCAGCACCACCTTTCCAGCACCTCCTCCCCAGCCTTTTCAGCAGGTCTAAAACAATAATAATAAAATACTTTCACTTTTCAGTCTTGTTAAAAAATGTTGTGAAATAGAAAGTACAGATACCTGCTCTCAAATGTAGTGAAGTCAAAGTAAAAAGTATCTACTGTAAAATGTACTTACGCAAAGTATATGTACCTAAAATAGTACAGTACTTTACTACTTTTACTTCATTATGCTCCACGACTGTCTATAAGTACTTCATCTATGGTACAGACACAGGACAACACGGCGGTTAATACACAGACACTTGGATGTTATCTCACAGTTTCTTTAAGGTTTCTGGGTCAAACATGAAAAGCCCTCTCTGTGCTTCCTAATCACGTTACACAGCTGATTCCTGTGTGTCTGTTAGTGTTGTCCCGATACTAAAACTTCAAACTCTATTTCAATACTAAGGAGACTCATACTGATTCTGATACCACAATGATAATAAAAAACACTCTTTATTTAGACAGTAGAATGTGATTTTCCACATTAAATGGTAGTACTTTCTTTTCTATTCCCATGTGGCCTTATATCTGTGTAATCCCTCAGTCGTCCAGTAGGTTCCACAGGTCCATGGGCGTGTACTAGTCTATGTGTCTTATACTTGTTCTGACACAGCTCAAGATCATTCTAAAGATATTCAGGAAAGGTTCATTTCTGTCCTGTGAATGTGACTTTTTTAGTATTAATACCTAGTTTAGTTTCGATTAGTATCTGATTTTCAATACTTTTCACAAGGACCAAATTTTTTGAGGCGACTTTTTGAACATACTGCTGAAAACTTTTGAATCTGATATGATTTTAATTTGGTCTGCTATTCACTACATAATGGCTTAAGCATAATAAGAAAAACCTCTGCATGTTTTTTTCAGGTTTAGTTCAGGGTTTAGTCACAGTTTAGACCCAATTTCGACGTTGTGAATGTGCAAAAATCAGAACTATTTCATTTTAAAAGTTTCTGCAGTGGTTATCCCTCACTTACCTTATGCATTCTGAGTATCCTATTTATTCACTGCGATGAGTTTATAAGCATTTTTCACAACTTTCAGAGGCCAGAGTGGTAAAGCGAACAACAACAACTAGCATGCTAACCGCACACTTCCTGATTCTCTTACAAAAAAACAGAAACTTTTAGAGACCAAAGTGGTAAAGCTAACTACAACTACTAGCATGCTAACAGTGCACCTCCTGATTCTCTGATATATATATATATATATTAAAAAAAACTTTCAGAGACCAGAGCGGTAAAGCTAACAACAACCAGCATGCTAACAGGAAAGGTTCACTTCTGTCCTGTGAATGTGACTTTTTTAGTATCGATACCTGCTCAAATGAGTATCTAGTTTCAATACTAGTTTATCGATTAGTATCTGATTTCTGATACTGTTTACATGTGTTGTATATGTGCAGACAGGACCGCACCTGACGACTTTAGTGCCTCCTCTTGTCACCTGCATGTCCACGCTGCAGCCTGAGTTCACGTAGGCCGCCAGGTTAATCTCTGAGAACTCCGCCTGAGAAAGAAAAACAGAACGTAACACATTACTTCAGGATCAGATGGTCAAAGCTCATCTGAGAACAGCTATTTCCCGATGGTCGGTTTCAACTTCCTGTTTAGTCCTATTTATTGGTGACATTTTGAGGACCTCTGAGATTAATAATAATAAAACATCAGACTTATACAGTATAGCGCCTTTTTGGACGCTCAAAGACGCCTTACAAACAATAAAACAACAACATTAAAGAGGTGAGTTTTTAGAAGGGATTTGAAGTGCTGCAGTGAGTCCATAGTCTGTATAAAGAAGTGGACTAAGTGAGTGTGACGTCACCCACAGCGTTCGGCTCCAGTCAAATGAAGCTCGTCGAGGCTAGAGCAGTTATAGCGGCCAATTTGGAGCCGAGTTTCATATTTGGAATTCCGACTGCGAGGATCATAGCAACCAAAGAGTCAATCTGAAGCAAGGCTATTGAAGGTAATGCCTTTTCTTGCCCATAGCGCTGGTTTAGCAGGGAGCGGGCGCTTAGCAATAGGCATGGGACAGTTTTGAAATTTTGTGTCCCAATTATCATGGCCAAAATAACTGTGATTAACGTTTATATCACGATAAAGATTAATAGGCATGGGACAGTTTTGAAATTTTGTGTCCCAATTATCATGGCCAAAATAACTGTGATTAACGTTTATATCACGATAAACATTAAAGTTGCTGACAGTTTAAAATGTTCCGGATATGAATAATTATAATTTTAATCTCATGAATAAGTTCCATGTTTAAAGAACTGTTATAGTCTTGTACTTTGTCAACAGTGAAAACAACTACGAGCTAGCGAAGAATATTCTGGATGAGCAGGGCCGTCAAATGAAATTTAGAGGCCCAGAGCAAGAAGTCTCACATGGGCCCCCCTCTAATACAATTTAATAGGAAGACAGTCCAATTCTGGGCCCCTAAACCCCAGAACACCAGACCCCTTTGTCCTCCCATGTCGACCCCCCTGTGGATAAGTCACTTTCTTCTGCACATTCTAGTGACACAATGGCGATTATCCTTGTTGGCGATTATCACGATTATATAAAATGTCCCACGAACGATTATTGTCGACCCTTTTTATCACAATAAACGATATTATTATTTATTGTCCCATTCCTACTTAGCAACACTGTCAATCAAACCTGTTGCTAACGCTAGCGGGAGCAACCTCAGGGAAAGATGGACACAATAGTGAAATAAAAACACCAGGATCATGTAGAGTGGGTTAATACGAAAGATTTTAAGAAGAAAATGACAAGTCTGACAGCAGCAGTTACAGAGAGAGGGGCACAGTTTTTCAACAGAAAGTGGATTGGAGTCGATGGATCCAGAAGCGCAGCTATGACACCACAATGATAATAAAAACAAGACATATTACGCATTACAAAGTTGTCTTATACGAGCTCTGGCATAGATCAACATAGACATTCTAAAACGTTCCAAGTACCGACGCATACACACTGCTAACTGTACTGCATGTGAATATTTATAGCAATCCTCTCTCTGACCCTCTCCTCAACCCGGCTCTTTGCAATGGGCAGAACTAATTAAGCCAATCAGAGTCAATACATGTTCCCGCTGTGGTTTTCATCTCGGCTTATGCAAAAGGAAACCATTATCTGTGACATCCTGCTGCGATAAAGTCCTTTTTATCTGGCAACGCGGCCCGTGTGTGCACATGGGGGAGTGTAACGCTTTGTGGAGTCAAACAGCCAGTAAGAGGTGGGAGGTGCTGTGTATCGAAAAATATAACTGTTGTTTTGGATATATGCAAAATTAGAATAGTAGAAATGCTTGTATCATTCAGAACAAAATATATAACTACTTTCACCTAGATAAGTAAGAGTTTGACTTTGTTTACATGTAAGCAGCCGTGTTTGTTTTGACCTGAACGGACCATGACAAACGTTTCTCTGATTGGTTAAAGGTCCAATATTACGTAAATCTGACTCTTGTGAGGTTTTAGCCATGTTAGAACATTGTTACCTCCTCAACAACACACCTGGAGTTGTGCACCTCCTCACTCACTTCATCAGGACACAGCACCTCCTCACGCCTTCATCAGGACACAGCACCTCCTCATGCCTTCATCAGACACAGCACCTCCTCATGCCTTCATCAGGACACAGCACCTCCTCATGCCTTCATCAGGACACAGCACCTCCTCACCTCCTCACTTCCCTCATAAAACATTTAGCAGAATCTTGTGTTTTAAATCTGCTTTTTGGACTTAAAACAACCGCGTTATAGAGATTAGTTAGCACGTAGCTGGTTAGCCTCCGCAATGCCTTTGAACTTTTAATATCAGACAATTTCGAAAAGTCTATGGGAAAAATGAATGGAAAGTTTACTTCTGGAATCTGAGCAGGCGTCACTGTTGAGCTCCATAGTTTGTCTATATAAGTCTGATTCTGATTATTCTTATTATGAACCCACAGCTTGTGCTCAGTGTTGGGATGAGCAGAAGAGCAGGGGGAGTACACATGTTCTAATCTCATTCATAGGCACTTTTTTTTAGATTTTCTCTGATGTTTTTCATGAAGGAAACATCTGTGTGCTCCTGAACCACATGTCAAATCACGTTTGTAGAGGCATCTCTGAAGGCACAGCGTGTAATCTCTGGTGACTTCTGCTGCATAAATAAACAGCAAAAAGGGTTAGGAATATCAAATGGATTTAAATGGTTTGAATTCAAAATATTTCTCTTGGTTTGAGAAGTTTTGGTTAGTTTAAGACTGAGGTGTAGATAGATATCTGAACTGATTTAAGAATGTTATGTTATCTAGTAGTGAAAAAAATACATGAAAATATATCAGTAAAAGAAGTAAGTAGAACTAAGTAGTACTAGTAGTAGCAGCAGAGCCCAATGAGAGAACCAGACTCTCTTTGTCATGGGGGCCCTATTCAAATACAGAACAATACAAACAAAAACAAACCAAATAACTGCATAGGTCCATTTAAAACATGACAGAGGCACTCGTGGGATTTAAAAAATATTAAAAAGCCTTTATTCAAGGCTTGGCTGATTTCATAAAAAGCACCAACGCGTTTCGGCCTTACTGGGCCTTCACCAGGGAAGAGAAATTAAAAGAGCAAAATGGCTGCTAGGTGTCTTTTATTCTGACAGGTCACATGATCTGGTCACAGGACTAGACAAAGGCCGTGTCCCAATTTGCACCGTTCGAAGTACCCTTCAAACGGTGCATTTAAGGGTTTACGTAACTTCCGCCGCGACAACTGCTGCTACGTGAAAACTGCTGCTACATGAAACTGTTAAAATTTGAATAAAGATATGTATAGGCCGTGTGTCTTGATTATTAAAAAACCTTTCCAGCACGGGCACACTCAGGTTTATTTTGCAGTACATTGTTCTGGGCTGGTTTGGGGAAACAAACAAAGTTACATTGAATAAAGGAATGTGCAGTTATTCCCAGACAATAAGAAGTGTGCATTTTACACCTTAGGTCTAGAGTCAACAGCCGTATAGCTCATTAGTAAACAGCCGTCACGGTTGATAGGCGACGTAACGTAAGCGCACAGACAGCGGTTGAAGTACGCTCCATGTCCCATTTCGGTACGAAGGCGGCTACACAGAGGAGTACCCTTCGTCGGACGGGCACTTTGAACGGTACATCGAAGGGTACTTTGAACGTTACTTCGAAGGGTACTTTGAAGGGTACTTCGAAAGGTTCATGTAGTGAATTGGGACACGGCCATAGATACAGAGTACATTTCAAGATAGTTGACTGCTTAGGTCCATTTGAAACATTAAAAACAGGAGCAGGTGTGAGTATAAATGTTTATCACCAGATTATTAAAAACATTAGTGGCACTCACTACTACTATTACAATACTGCTACTTGCTACTGCTACTACTACTACTACTACTACTAGTACTACTGCTAC